>JAJHUR010073875.1:0-21236 GCA_027495735.1 Lutjanus campechanus
CGGAGTCATTTGTCTGCACTGTGCAGTCATGACGGTGCAGAAGCAGTAACCCCAAAGATCGTATAATAACAGATGGCACACTTCACCTTTTTTAACCTCTTGGTTTGTAAACACCCTTCGCAATGCATGACAAGTAACTAGCTAACAAACTAGCAGCGTTTTTTAGAGTTGGAACATAACTTTTGACCACAAAACAGCAAAGGTAAGACGCATTTTACGATTTTAAGAAGTTTATTTTCGCTACTGTTTGGCTGCTAGCTCGCCGAGTTTACGTCGCACAGTGAAGGGGGAGACATCTCTGGAGTCAGCAGAGTATCTGCTTTCATATGATATGTCGTTTGTTTGGTTAGCATCGGGTAGCATGAGGTGGTGAAATGAGCAGAAACGCCGTTTTCGCGTTTTTGTTACATGCCGACTTACTTGCTTGGGTTGTGAGCTGTGTTTCGTTTGGTTGGCAGTGCTTAGTATGTGCTTTTAGCTGAGTTTCTCCCCATCATTTTGGTATGCTACATGTCAGGATTGGAGCCTACTAGCGTGTGCAAAGATCGTCTGTAGTGCAGCACCTCACTCTGCCCCCCTGGTTGGAGGGCGCTCGGGCTCAAGAGATGCGTATGTACAGTCCTTCACGTTACCTTTATGGGTGGGGGATGATCCCAGAGAAAATATTTTGGCCTTACAGCGCTCGCATACGTGTCCACTGACTGTCTCTGGTCCACTGCAGTGATACACTCTTGCTCAACAGAGCAAACCAAGTGGAGCTTGGGGGGGTCCAGATGAAATGATATTACAAAACAAATGGTACAGGCTGATAATCTGTTCTCAAAGATCAAGCATCTCACTAATCCAGTACATACATTGATGTGTTGAATTTTGACCTGAAAATTTCCCCAAATTATAGTAAAAGTGGGTGGGTCCAATATTATTGGACCCTAAAAGTGAGTGGGTCTGGACCCACCCCCTTATAATGGTGGCGACGCCAATGACTTAATCTCTAATACTACTGGAGTGATCAGCCTATTTTTTTATGTGCACATGCATGACTATATGCTGAAGGACTTCTGTAATTTCACACTTTTTGAAAAACTTTGGAAAACCTTTTTCAAGTCTTAACACAGATGGATATTTTCAGGTCAGCCCATTCTTGTGAACACAATCTCTCAAAAACCTCTTGAGGGAATTTCTTCACACTTGGCACAAATGACCACTTGGACTCGAGGATGAATGAATAGATTTTAGTGGTCATGGGTCAAAAGTCATGGTGATCAAACTTTAGGCCATAATTCAAGAATTATTTCGCTAATTATGACAAAATTACACACAAATACCTTGATGATATTTTCTGCCCAAAAGGTTTAAAATACTCACTGTGACATCATAACATAAACATAAATACTTAAAGCTCTATTTCAGTCCTCTGTCCTCCTCCTTTGTAAACATAGTCTCTAAGTGAGGACAGCATGTTTCCTCACTGGAAATTATTCACTGAAATCATACATGTATAGAGATTACATCCACTTTGCCAAAAAAATACACTTAATATGATCTTTTATGAACTCTGTCAGGGTTAGAGGTTAATATAGTGGTAAGTTCTGTCTTGAATTCCTTTAAAGTTTACATACGTTATATGAGTCTGGACAGAAATTAATGTAAACTTTTCCTTGACTGGTGGGGACATACAACTGTGAGGCAGTAATTTTATTTTTTGACTGCTCTGTTTTATATGACCATTGACAGCTGACTTCTCACTCATCTTAACCAGCCACAAGTGATCAACAACTGCTTCAGTTTGAAATCTTGTTTCAGCTCGGGACAACGTATGTAGGTGTTATGTTAACGTTGATGGAACTTCACAAATCTGTGCTGGTTGCTTCTGGCAGTTGTGGTGGCATTGCAGTTGGTGCTTCACCATCTGTTGCCTGGCGGAGACCTGCACTCTACTGAGTGCACTCTTCTAATTCAACTCTGGTTTGGAAACCAAGAACTAAAGCCAAAAAGTTAATTTTCACTCATTACTTATTCTATCAAATCTATGCTTTTAAAAAATCTAAGACAAATTTCTACACCAAAATAAATAAACAAAACTTTACAGCGTAACTCTACATCTCATAATAAGCTGGGCCACAGCCCACAACCGCTCTCCTGCCCACTACTACAGCTACAGCTGCTCTGTGGCACCGGATGCATCAGGTGGGATCGGTGGTATTTGAACAAACACAGGCGGCATATGTGTGTGTGTGCAAGTGTTAGAGTAACTAGGGAGACTGGTGAGGGTATGAGAAGTGCCTTGAGGCGAGGAGCAGAGGGGTGGCAGGGTTCCTGACTCTCACTGCGGCCTGTTTAGACGCTAGCCTCTGTGACTCATCTACGTGTCACTAATGCTTTTCCTATGAATGAACAAATAGATACAGATACACTGCAGAGAGGCAACGCTACCACCACGGGGGGAACAGTAAGTGTGAATAGCCTGTGAGACTAGCATGAGCCATCCTTAGTCATACTCCCGCCTGTCTAAGCAGTGAGAGTTGCCATACAGTTACAAGTAATTGATCTAAAAAAGCCAAAATAAATCAAAACCAGCTGTCTTTTATATGGCTGGAAACATGCAGTGTGGTAGCTGTGAATGAGCAGTGATGTACCCACGCACCTGTTGTCTGGCTCGTCCCTCTCATCTTATCCAGGCTCTCCTCATTTGGGCTGCTCTCCTGCAGTAGCAGCTGTGAATATGTACACCTTGTTAGGGGGCTGACAGTTCTGGCAGAGGGAGAGACAGGGAAGTAGCTTGTTATGAAGAGCAGGCTAACTATATGTCAATCCCTGCTATGCAGAGAGAGGAGACAAAAAACAGACAAAGAATAAACAAGAGATCTTCTTTAAAAGACAAAAGCATGAAAATCATCTTTTCATCTCAGTCTAAATTAATTCATAAGAGCAAGCTACGTTATATCAATTTGAATATTTGAACGCACAGAGCTAAAAGCTAATTGACCCTAGCCACTCTGCTAATAAAACAGTATGGTAGACTGGATATCAAAATGAGATTTGCCTCAGAAACATGTGGCCAGCCTGATCATTATGACCTGCCCCCAATGTAATCCCCATTTGCTGCTCATCCAGCTCTGTCATGCCTGTGCTGTAATTACACTGCATCCGATATCACAGGGAAATGCTAACAGATTCAGCAAATCTCTGATCAGCATTATAGACTTACAGTGATTGTGGCTGTCTGTGGGGCTATAACAGGCAGAGAGCTGGGGTTATTGAACAGGCAATATTGCTAATCCAAGACTTTATAATACTTTTCAACATTGTGTGCAAAATTACATTCAATAGAATGTGTAATATTATTTTAATTACTTTTCAATATCACTGCCAATATTACTTTCAATGTCAGTGCCAATGCTACTTTTCTATTTGGGTTTATTTCAGTTTACTTTTTTCATTCATTTCATTTATTTTACTTTTGTTATTCTATTACGCACTGATTTTGCATTAGCTCCCTATACACTTAATTTTTTATCACTCTCTCTGAATGTATTGTATCGTATCGTATCGTATTGTATACCATATATCATATACCTATGGTAAAGCTGATGATGACTGAAAAAAGAAAAATTCATTCCTTAATGTAATGTTGTGCATTAATGTCAGATGGAAATTGTGGAGATGTAAATAAGAATAAATGCAAGAAAATGTGTCTTTTGTTCTCACTTTAAAAATTGACACTTTGGGACATTTGCTCATTCACTTTCTTACTGAGAGTTAAAAGAGAAGACTGATAGGCTAGCACTCTCATATCAGTACAGTAAATATAAGGCTACAGCCAGCAGTCGATTAGCTTAGCTTAGCATAAACAGTGAAAATGGGGATACAGCTAACCTGGCTCTGTCAAAACTTAACAAACCACAACTTGTCACATTATAGCTATCAAGTTTGTTGCTCATGTTCAGACATGCATTTGTGTGGCTTTGACTGAATAATGTAGGCTACAGTATATAGACGTGGGTATCGAGAACAGGCACTAAACTGGCACCTTTTTCTGCTTGGTTAGTACTGAAATATCAATAAATTCCTGGACAATCAATGCTGGTACTGGTATTTATGTTACATGACATTAATGCTGTATAAACAGCTGACAGGGCAAAAAATGTGGACTCAATTTACCAAAAAATATGAAAATGCAGCTCAAGAAACTTAATACTGGGTGGTAGCCTATGTGCAGATCTGATTCCTCCAGGTGTACAGGTGTAATTATCATGCTGATTGTCGACTGTATGATGTGCCATTTAAATAATAAATCACATATGATTTATCTCAAAACACATCAGCAGTAATGCTGAAATCAATTAATCAATTAGTCAATCGGCAGACAATCCCACAGTTTGATCTATTATTTGCTTGAGTAAGTTATCAAGAGAAAATTCAAAACAGTCCCCAGCTACTCAAATGTGAGTATTTGCTGCTTTTCTGTGACTTTCATCATTAGAAATTGAACGTCTTTTGTTTCACCTTGAGCTTTGGGAAATTGTGATGGACATTTGTTACCATTTTATATACTTTTACAGACCAAAAGATTAATCAATAAATCAAAAAAAAAACCTACATATTTATAGCCCTGGTCATCAGCATCAGCACTGATTGTAATAACAGAATTACTGCTGGAATTTTTCCTGTTATGAATACCATACAACAACAATGATGACATGATGTTCTTATTTCTAATTAAAACAAAACAGATACTGCATCAGGTTGTATAAACTCATGTAGCAGCTTCAAGTCAACTAACACTGCTGGTGTTAAATGGCACAAACCAGCTTTAATCCATAATTGTAATAATGAATGACCACAAGAGCTGCAGCTTATATCTGTGATTAGAGATGTGTGTCAGTCTATTGTTAAGGCAAAGGTGGGTGCAGATGAGATAATGTAGAGCGCTCTCCTTCTCTCTCATCAGCTGTAATGATCAGAGCTGTGAGGATTAAGTACCAATGTCCCAGTAAAGGAGCTTTGCACTGCCAAATGTAGGACCACTGGCTCTTCTAAGCTGCCTAATTTGCTCACACAGAGAAGGTACTACACTGGATTACAGGCACTGGGATGGTGTGGAGTGCCTTGTTGTGGTCAGCAGTGGAACTGCAGGAGGAAGCTGCACGGACACATTGAAGAATACTGAATCAACAGAGACAACACAGGCACATTATAAACATATGGGCTAAGTAACTGACAATTCATACAGGGGAGATTGTGACCTTTTTGTCACATTTCTATGTCACATTTCTTATTTTGGATCAGCTTTAGTCAACAGTAACCCCTTTTACCCTCCGTCTTGGTATCATTATTTTTTCTGTCAATGTTTACCTCATTCTACAGAATGGTTTATTTATTTCATTTATCCTGTCATAAATGTGAGAGCTTATGTGCTGTATTTGTTACATGTGGAAAATTCCACAAATAATATATTAAAAAAACAGTAATCTGACACCAGTCAAATTACACAGATGACAATGTTCCAGACCTTTGTTTTCAGTGTACACTTCTACAACAGGGGGATCAAATGTACGCCTTGTGGGCCAGAACCGGCCTGCCAAAGGGTCCAATCCAGCCCAAGTGTAAAAAATTACAGATCAGATATTGAACCTGGTGTAAAATATTGTTAAAGCTCTTCCAAAATTTTTGATTAGTAAATGGTTTGTAAGACAGGGGGTAAATTAACCTTCTTCTACTTCAGTTGGAATTGTGTGGTGATGCCAGCATTACTACACAGGAGTGGAAATGTCTGGAAAATCAAAAGAATGTTTAAATCTCAACAAGTTGTTTGAATCATGAAAAAACAGTAAAATACTATATTGTTGTTCAGTTCCACTGTAATCTCTGCAATGCATAAGTAATGACAGTAGACTTAGTGACTGTGGAAGGGCACAAGAAAATGTTGAAATTGCACTTATTTTTCTTAAAACATCTCAGGCTGTTCATGATCTGTTTTGTAAATGCATGTGAACTGTGAATGTCTTCAGGCTATACTTGTACTTCTTTACACACTTGCTAGTCGTAGGTTTATGCAATAGTTTTACTGGTCCGACTGGTACTTGAGATCAAATTGGGGTGTAAGTGGCCCATTAACCAAAATGAGTTTGACACCCCTGTCCCACAAGGAGTTTAGGTTATACACGGAAATGTAACAAGATAAGAACTTTTTGGAGTGAGGTGATTTGTATGATTGATAAAATTCTGTCTGTAAAGGTGCCCTTGGAACTTACTGTTATTACTGTGGGACTGTATCCTCCTGATCTTCCTTGGAGAAAGGAAGAATCACAATTTATCAGTTTTGGCATACTGCAAGCCAAAGGGTTTATATGAAAAAAACAGAGAGACCTTGTATGGGGGCTTGGATAAAGAATATGGTTCAATTCATGTTCCTGTAAAAAATACATACATACTCAGAGTGAATTTGTATGAAAAGATCTGGAGACCTTTAATACATTTTGCGGAACATCTTGATGTGGGAATACTGACACAGGGAGACCAAGTGAATATGACAGAGTGTGAAGTTTGTGAAAGACCTTTGAATTTTTGGCACTTCTTTGGGCCTTTTTTTACTCTGTTATATATTCTTTTCATTGTTAAAGTATACAGTATAATTGTTTACTTTATAATGAACTTAATAAAATGAACTTAACTTTCTAAGTTGGGTACCTTTCATAAACTTAGTGGAACATTTTAACGTGGGAGTACTGACACAGGGAGCCCACATGGATATGACAGACTGTGAAGTTTGTGAATGACCTCTGGCACCTCTTTTGTCCTTTTTACATTATATTATATATTGTCATTGTTAATGTATGCAGTGTAACTGTTTTTCTATGCTAAGATATTTTCTTCTTTTTGTTAATGTACTTGTTACAGCTGAAGAGGTTGGGGAGGTAGAAGGAGAAACGGTTTAAGAAAAGGTTACATGCTAGTGTTGATGCAGTGCATTTCCTGTATACATCTTATGTGAAAACAATAAACATACTGGGTTTTTTTTTGTTTAAAAAAAAAAAAAAACAACCTTTGTTTGCAGCTCTGTATGTCCTAGAAATGTGTTGATGGGCTGCCAATTAATGGATTTATAAGAATTATTTTGAGCCAGGAAAAGATGAGAAACCGTCTAACCCAAGGAGGTCTACCACACATGATCACTGGGTTTCATGGGTGGTAACAGACAAGTAAACGATGCATTCCTGTTTCCCCTTGTTTGTATACTCTCAGGTCAAGGAAATAGCTCAAAGTCACAGTGAGGAAGAAACAGGAATTGTGCTTAAATGGGTCATTCACAAGACCCAGTGCATGACAGGCAAGACACCGGAAAGAGGATTTTTTGTGGTCATGGTCTTTCCCCACATTATTCAGGTTATTGTAACTATAGTGATCAACTTCCATGAGAGAGGGACACAGAGAGAGTCAGAGAGAGAGGGAGCTGGGGTGAACATGTGACAGTGTAACTGTGGACTCATGAGGAATTCAGAGCGAGACAGTGGTTGTCTGTGTGAAACAGGCAGCCTGGAGAAGGCCTGTGACATTGATCTCGCCTTACCACTGGGATCTTCTTCCTCTGTCTCTGCACTGTCACTGCAGCAAATGAGACTGTCCTGGCTGAAACATGCAAAGAACAAAAACCTCTGAGTTTCTAGCTTGGACAGTTTAATGGTGTGTCTATATTTGTCTATACAAAAACTGATATTATTTCTCCTAAAGTCATGAACATACATTAAACAGGAGTTGGGTACTAAATGAACAACAGAGTGTGATTGCTGTGTGATGCTGATTGGCATTCATTTTGGATGACTTAATTATACGTAAACTAACTGATCTTCATATATTCTAAATACAATGGGAGTAAATAGGTGTGTTCAAACACGTCTGCATTAGACTTAATTAAATCACAGTTTATGACTGTACATGTCATCAAAATAAGCCTATGTGTGCGCAATACAATTAATGTGTGTAATGTGTGAATGAGACTTGAAAGGATTTTACAGGTGGTGTGTTATATATACAATGTGACTGAATGGGCTTCTATAGACTGTAAAGGATTAAAAATATGTATTTTCTCTCTGGCCTGAATTTGTCCATCTAGATAGTTTTGATGCGTGTTGCTGAGTTTTGGACATGTCAGCATTTTCACATGAAACTGCTCAAAACAAGATGTGTAGATTATCTTGAGTAACCAGGTCATGATTTAGGGAGAGAGACATTACGTTTCAGTTCAAATATTTATATGTTTGGTGCTTTGAGCACCACAAGCCAAGTGCCATCTTCTTCCATTAGGCGGCAGACATCTCTACAGCCGATATCTCCAAAACTCTGCAACTCACTGCAATACCATCTAGATCAGTCATTCCCAAAGACTGGGTCGTGACCCACAGGTGAGTCACAGGAGATTTTATTTGGGTCACCAAATAAATAAAGGACCATGGAAGAAAATCTGCAAATTTGACATTTATATCTTTAGTATGCATTTTATAAAGCATTTTAAAATCTGTATATTGTTTTACTGATGAGGAGAAAAAAAGAGCTTCTTACTTTTGCCTGAATGCACTTATTTTGTCTCATTTATGAATGAATGTATTGTTTCTTAATAAGATGAAAGAAAAACATTAAGATAGCCCGTTAACTTTGCCTAAATGCATTCATTTCTCATGTATAAAGTATTTTATGTGTATATGTTTTCAATAACATGGTCAAGATAATATAAAGTGATGTGGAAATGGCAGTAAAAATCATTAATTTGTGCTCAAAGTAACTCTTCCCAAGATTTATTGATAAGGCCTGTTGTGAATTGGGTCACAATGGTTTGTCATTTTTAAAAAGTGAGTCCCCAGAAAAAAGACTTAAGAAAGACTGATCTAGATGGATTAAAAGCATTACAGGCCAGAGGGAAAATGTGTATTTTCGATTTGGTGCCTTTAAATCTATCACATGCATATAAATTAAATAAGAACTAAAAATTTTAAATTTAAATAAGAGAAACCCACAGAACCTGTCTACAAATAAATATGACACATAAATGGCACTCATCAACACTGTCTTTTAAAATCTTCTTTTTCAGGGATACTGCTACACAGTATAATAATAGTAATGGTAATAATAATAATAATCATTATTATTATCTTCATTTATAGAGCATTTTTCAAAATCTACGTTACAAAGTGCTTCACGCAGGCAACAAATTTAAACAGACAAATTGTAAAACAGTGTTGTTTTTTAAACCTGTAAATCAGGTTTTAAAAGAAACAAAACAGTTGGGTATATAAAAAAATACAGAAAAGAGCAAGAAAATTGAAAATAAGAAAAAGGAAAACAGCAGAATAGAATCTCAGAATTGAGAATGTAACAAACGCGAGGACAAAACAGCACTGCTGGGGTACATGTGCAATGCAAATCAAATAGTACTTATTTATTTAAATAGCCTATTTAAAGCCTTGTCGGGCTATTATCCTGATTAACACCCCACCACACGTTTCAACTGAGTTAACTTATATTATAGATTTAATAACTTCTTTAGCTGATTGTAGTCTCTGAATTTAGCATGAGGGAATTTCCTTGTCTGTGACTGAACAAATTTAAAGTACTAAACTACCATAACAAGACAACCAAAGGCTAAGGCCAAAGTAGAGAAAATTGAATTTGCACTGTAAATGCACACATTAAGCGAAGCAAACACTGTGGAACAATGCGGCATTTTGTCACACTATCAAAAGAATAGACACACACCCTCAAGTGTTGCATGTACAGCATGTCCACTGCAATCCAAGTGGTGGGAAGTCCTTTGCATCCACGGTTGGTTAACGTCTGTCACCAGAGGCATCCGGGAGGTTTTTAACTGCTGCGTCAAGCTCGGAAAAATAAGACCAACGGTTAGGTCACTTTGCCTTCAAAATAAAAGAGTTCTGAAACGAGTTGAAGAAACGTGAACTTGTTAATTGACGTATTCTCATACATTTTGTCCTGGTATTGACTATGACGGCATTTTTTGATTTCCTTCCCTTTTATGAAATAAAGTATGGAAAATGAGTACTCTGTTTTCAACGTTACAAAAACAATAACGGATTATGTTTCCTTTAGCTTGAAAGTCTATTAAACCGGAAGTACTTTTTCTGTTTTGGCTAACTTGATACCGTTGGAAAAGTAGTTGGAAGTGAAACAACTTGTTAAACTCTAGAGACTGCGGGCAAACAGTTGTTTTCTGTGTCAGGTTTAACGTGTTACCATGTCAGTATGTTGAACTTCTTTTTGACCGTAGAAAGGCAGCGTTTTCATGATGGCGGTTAGCGCGGCACAGGCGTTTCCATGATGGCTAAACTGAAAACTTAACGTTAGGTAGCAAACTTTGAGCAAGGAACTGGAGTCTTCTCCCAGACTTTCTTCGTTATCACTATAGAAACCAACCCCACCAGGATGGCGAACACTACTTCTGTCTCGATATGGGCACTTACTTTGAGTATATGCTTCGGCGTGTCCAAGTGTTACTTTTCTATACCATTAAAAATATACCCAGGGAAGTACAATTTCTCCTCGAATGTGGATTTGACTCCCCTTCAGAAAGTCGTGTTAACGTCTGATGGAAATGGTCTCTCCTTGGCCTCTGATCCGACCGGTACAGTGAATTTTCTGGACATGGTCAACAACTTGCAAGGGGACTCTGGACGAGGCTACTACATAGAAATGTTAATTGGTACTCCTGGTCAAAAGGTAATGTAATGTAACTTTATCACAAACACTGTTATTGTGTGTATATGTATTGTTTTGGTTGATAATCATTTGTACGTATGGTTTTCGAAAGGATTAGGCTGACTTTGTTTTTACCTCTTGTTACCTTTTTAACTCCTTTCTGTCGTTTCTCTACTTTCCTGCTTAGTCACTGGATTTACACAGGGTCATGTGTTATTTTCAGTCACTGGTGGCAGGTCTGGTGAGCCTGCTGTATGAACAGGGTCGTGGTCGACCGATGTACGTTTTTCAACGGATGATGCTGATATTTAAAGAGCAGGGCAGCCGATGCATAAGATATAATGTGAATATCAGAACAAAGAGAAGTTGTGTATAATTCCATTGTTCCATGCACATGACAAGCTAATATAGGCCTACATGACTATGTTACGCTTTGAATTCATTGGGCATGTTGCATCTGCAATGCGGTTTTGATCTGTCCTCCACAGGGCTTTATGCTCCATCTGGAGCATTTTGCCTGCCTGAATTTGTTTTCTTGCCCAGATTTGGTTGACTTGGTCATTTTCATGATATGTATTTAAATAATTTCTACTTTGTAGGGCTGCATGATTGGTTAAAAAAAGTGATATTGCAATTATTTTGACTGAAATTGTGATATGATACGATTAGTAGAAATGATCAGTTGTGCATTACAATTTTCATGATCACTGAAAAACAAAAAATACTTAAATCATGATGATTTTATATTTATTGAGGTCTTGTCGCAAACAAACACTCTCTTTCATCTGGAGAACAAAATTTTTAGGCCAGATCATCTATGCACCACTATTAAAATGCTGTTTTCTCATACATTTTTCGTTTTTTCAAAAATTTGTGATTTGGTTCTAGTTGTGGAATTTGGACATTGCACTTGGCCATATAGTGATTTTATTGCAATTGCGATTAGTTTTGCAGCCCTGCTATTTTGTGTTTTTATAATTGGGATTTTTATTATTTTGAAAATTGACTGGAGTCTTTATGCCGTTCCTGACCCACTCCATCTGCTCTGTGCAGGTTGACGCGTTATCCGTCAAAATTAGACTCAGTGCTTATTCTCTGTGGAGCAGAGGGGAGAGCTGCTTCTGCTGGAGTTACAAGCATGGTCTAGAAAGACCACAGTCACCTCCAGCGGCTATGGCTCAGCCTGAACATGACACTGCCGACTGGAATCAGGCAGTTATTACCAGTAACATGTTGTTTTAGATGGAGTTTTTAATAATTTGTGAAATAGAAAAATACATTAGGTTATGCTGTTGATTTCAGAATGTATCTGGGATTTAAGGGAGAGCTGGGTACAATATGTCAGAAGCGATGTCATTCAACTTAATTATTTTATACATTATAACATTGGATATATTTAACCTTAGCTAATAATGGTTTTATTTAAATTTGCTATTGTTTTGGGTGAGAGAAATGTTATAACATTTATAAAAAGATGCAGGTGACAGAGGAAATTCAGTTAACATTTACAGCAAGATGCCTGAGTTATAGTACAGGGCTCGAAACCAACTTTTTCACAGCCTTCCCAAAACTCACAGGGGTGGAGCATTAACATCGTTCCACCACTGCTGCACTGACAGGCCTGACTGCAGATGTGTCTGCAGACACTTTTTGTTTATTGGCCTTGTAACTGCAGACATTGGCTGGTGCCGATTATCTGAATTTTGTCTGAACGATTAATCGGTCTGTCACTCGAACAGTGGCCCAGACACCAGTCTGTCCACCATGTGATCCACTGAAGGGGACTGAGTGTGAGAGTAGACTGGGTGTTTGTTTCACCCCAGGGCCTTGGCTACCTCTCTGTGCAAGATTTGATATTTGAATATACTTAACAACTGCTTGATATGACACCAACGGCAGGAGAAAGAACTTGGGTCATGCGAAGATGAGCCCTGCATATTTTAGTGGCACTGTCCTTATAAAATAAAATCAGCTGCTTATTTCCAGGCCTGCCTGGGACCATCATGACAGGATAGTATCATGGCTGTGGGGTGCAGCAGCTGGCTCAAGTCTTTACAGCCTTGGGGTCCGTAGGTAGACTTAAAACCCCCGCTCACATGCACTCACATGATGCTGCCTGTGAGGACCACTGTTTCTTACCAGGCAGCTGACGAGGATTATGAGGCTCCCAGGGAGCAAAGAGCAGCCCCAGAGTTGTACAAAAACAGCACTAGCCCTGCTTTAGGCATATTTGCTGCTTATTTTCTTTTGGTTGCACGGAAATGGGCCCATGTAATTTATTGTCATCATTTTAGACTGCGTGTCATGCAAAGTGCCTAACAAGATCATATTAATGATTAAGGGGGACTAAATGGTCCCGGAAGAGTTAGAGGAGGGATTTTCCCGTCACTATTAAAAATACATGACGCCTTGGGGTGTTGTAAGTTTAAGGCTATGCTTGGCCATTGTGTTGTAAGTGTGTTGTTTGAAATGGAGCTTAAACTAAAGGTGAATTATCTCATTAGTGACTTGACCTGTTGTTCCTGGGCCTCTCAAGTTAAAGAGATCAGAGCTTTTAAGACTCTTGGGTGGCACAGCTCAGTTTCTCAGGCTCACAGAGGCTTATCAGTGCTGTCTGCCATGTCACTGCCCTGTGTCAACCTGTGGGAGGATAGTGTTGCAGTACATGTCGGACTACAGTTCCCACACAACTTCCCGATCTATCCAAGGTTGTAAATGGCTTTATTTGCTGTTTTGATTTAATGCCACAATTTAAGATGTTGCCTAAAGAAGACAGAATTCCCTAAACCTAATGTTTGTTCAGACTATAAATTATTCAGAGTAACATTTTATTCCTGTGGACCTTCCTCAGACTGCATAGTGAGCAAGTGGTACACTAAGCTACACTACCCTATACTTTGTTGTATATGTAATATGTATATGTTTATGTCTTTTATTACCTTTATGGAAGGAGCAATAACGATGTCAGGGGCATCTTACCAATTGATTTTTTTAAGAGACCTACAGTCACAGCAGATATTTTGACTTGTCATAGCAGGAAAAGCAACTAACACCAACAAGGGCTGTTGCCTGGTAGCTCAGTTGTTACAGTATTTGCCCGATGTATCTCCCCGACTGACAGCTGTGAGTCCTCTGCAGCGGCTGTTGGTTCAACCCCTGCCTGTGGCCCTTTGCTGCTTGTCACCTCTCTCTCTCCCCCTTACCTGTCCTCATTTCAGCTATAAATTAAAGGCATAAAAAAAGCCCATAACACCAACAAAGGCTCAGCTCCATGGAAGTCGTAATCCCTAAGATTTCAGTCCTAGTTGATTTGGTGACACCTGTATTACTGATGGTGGTAACACCAAATGCATTTTAACACTACAGGTCACAGAATTCTGGGCGCAGCAAAACAAATTGTTGTCATTTTAATAAACAAGTCAGGCAGTAATTGGTCTGTTTCCATCATTATGTGAGCGACTGTGATCTGATTTTACATTGCACATTACATGAGTATGCAAAAAGCAAGGCACAGTGAAAGGAGTTGTTTACCTAGCTGAGAAGCTGAAGGTGTGCAGCCTGTTGCTTGCAGCTCTTCATCTAACAGCTCACTGTGGCCACTCCTTGTTCCATTACTCTCTGAAATATTTCAAGCTGTGAAAAGATGCAGAAAATAACTGTCTTTTTGTTGACGCATTTTTGATGAACAATAGTTGTCAGTGCTAAGCTCAAGTCTTATTTCATCAGTTGAACGTTGCAGCAGTAGGAGATGCTTTGCTGCATTAGCAGTAGTCTTACATAGCCAGACCTGTCTCCACAGCACTAAACGCTGGGTGAAAAAACGGCTTGCCCTGTTTGCATTTTTTTAAACCAATCACAAACGTCTTGGGTAGTGCTAAGCCCAGGATGCGGCAATGGTGCTGCTGCAAAATAGTGTCAAGGGGCATCTTACTTTGGTTGAACATTTACACGTACAGAACTGAGCTCTGACGTTAAAATGACTGCATCACTGGTAACAGCTGCTAGCTTCTTTATGTTCCAACTATTAGCATCCCAGATGCTCGGAGGTTCTTCTTGTTTCCTGGGACAGTGGAAACACACATAGCGGATGCCGCAATACTGTAGCCAATGGCAGGACTTATACCAGTCAGAGACACCCAATTGGCCAGTGATACTGTATTAATTCTCAAATCACTGTATCATGATATTGCGATGCAAGCAAAGATTGTTGGCAGTGGTTCATTTTGTGTTGTGTTCAAACCCCGACTTCTGGATAGCAGTGTTGTTATCTATTTTCACTGTTGTGACTCATATTTTATGCATGGTGGTTTGTTTTTTATACTATGGCAGTTTTCCTACAATAAGATTTAAAACATAGCAATATATCACCTTGCTTAGTTAGTTAGTTTAGTTGAATCGTAGCGCTTAGTTAAAAAACAAAGAAAAATGACAACTTGAAAAAATGTCCTTAATTTAATAATAAATCTAATGTGTACAGCATTTTTTGTCCCACTAAAAGTAATTTTTCCTTTTAGCTTTAAGTGCTTCTTCCTTCCTTAATAGATAAAAGTAGCCGGCCACGATCTAAGCATGTGCAAAACATTTGCATGATTTCTCTTAATTTATTAAATATATTAAATAAAAACAATACAGCAGTCAGTAGCAGTCTGTTCATATATTTAAAATAAAAATAATAAAATCATCAACCATATAATATCACTGTAGATATTGTCACGGTCTGGTACAGTATGGAGACATTTTTCTATTGCGACATTGTGATATTCTTTATATTGTTACATCCCTAGTAATCGCTGTATTGTGAAATTTATTGCATTGTCAGATTGTTGCCAAAAATAAGCCTTCAAGTGTTGTTTTTTCCTGGTTTTAAGTGCTGCATTATAGTAAAGTGATGTAATTTTCTGAACTTACCAGACTGTTCTAGCTTTTTTATTATTTTCCTGCACCTGCTGTTTACTCATTCTCATTATATACAGTAAACACTTCTCACAGTAACAAAACAAAGGTACACTAACTTAACAACAAAACAAAAACAAAGTCAAAACAAACAAAGTCAAAGACAGCAGAAGACAATACAAAAAAGACTTACACCAACTCCCATCTACTCCACATAAATGCACAAGCTCAATATCTGCATATTTCTGTCTGATCAAACTCACACACTTCATCGATTCAAATCTTCCCCAACAAAACAATCCCAATAGTTGTGTCCTAGGTTGAATTATTGTCCACTTGTCCTACATTGCAACAACACACTCAAAAAATAAAATACATGAAATAAAACAAATCAAAACCTCAAACTAGGTTTGAGTACAGTACATAGACCACTCTTTTTTCTTATTTTCTTTATGTATACAATGCTTGTAATAATTCTCCCCATATAATTCATGTATTTTAAAAGCATCAGTGGTTATCCTTACAATATTGTCACAATATTGATTCATCAATATAATAAATATTGTGATATTTGATTTTGTCCACATCACATAGCCTTACTGCAAATATATTATAATACCCCAGTCATTGGGCCATAGCCTCAATCACCATTATGTAACTCATTTGATAACAAATCGTGACTCAGTTCATGTACAGCATTCGTTATTAATGTCATTGGTACACATGTGTGTTTCCTGCAATGACATGTCAAAATGACAGCTGTGAAAAAGGTCCGTTTCATACTGGTGTCAGGTTGCTTGCACTCCACAGCCTTTGAACAAATATTATTTTAAACATTATTGCACACATAAATGATGCTCCCTGTTCCACCTTGTCATCTTCCTCCTCTGACGTTCCGGCCGTTACACTCCTGTGCTCTGTGCAAAGTTCCATTCATATCAGTTAGTAATGCCAGCAGAGCTCAATCCACTTTGGTTTAGATTGTGAATGCAGTGCCAAAATGTCCTGTAAGTCAATACTATTGAGTTACACTCTCAATATTATTCCAACTAAATGATGATGTGATTACAGGGCCGTGGTGTTAAATGAGGCACTATTCAAATGAGCCACTAATTGCCGCATCTGTTAGCATATGGCACAGCCAGGCTGAGGTGTCGGCTGGAGAGCCTCACATCTGCTAATTGGTACAAACAGGTAGCAGATGCACGTTGCTGCCATGGAGCCACTGCCAATTAGGCATTGAACGCTCAACTGCAGGCTGCCACAGCAGCAGGAGGATGAAATTTGCCCGAGGCTCACAGTCGAGCTAAGGGAGTATGGTGCGACTAGAAAAGATAGGCCATGTTGGGATAAGGAAATGCCCCTGCTCCCCCTCCTTCACCACAAGGTTCCAGTGTTTTCCAATCTGGCCTGTTTGGCCGGTTCAGGCATTGTGTGTATGGACTGATGCCATCTGCAAGGCACCAGTGAGGTTTTAGATGGCACAATCATAGCGATGGGAACAGGGCCTGCCCAGTGAGGAGGAACTGATAAGCCTAATTCGAACGTACGGGCCAACTGGGTCTTCCTGTGCCTAACTGAAATGGTTGATAACACATTGTTGATAATTACACTTTTTTCCCCAGTTGTTTCATAATGACTTCATGCACATGATGAACAGACATGGTTAGACATGGTTTCAGTGTGACTGGCTTGAGGAAGTGAATTTTTTAATGTAACTGTTGGAATTCCTTGTTTGCCTATCATGTTGACATTTAAAGAAACTACTTCCTGCTGAGCCGGTTTGTCTGAAACAATGGCAGCCACAGAGGGGCGATGATAGATTGATCATCGGAGTTACTGTTGAGCCTTAGCATGGTCAGTGAACACTTAGCATTTTCATAGACTGGGTCATGTGACATCATTAAAAAGCCACTGTATAGACCTCTTTGTTGTTGAGTCATCAGGTGGCTGTGGGGCATTAGGTTTATGGCCCCGTCATGGTGAGGAATGCTTGCTAGCGAGTGTTAATGTGGCCGCTGCTCAGTAGTGGAGGTGACAGAAGTCTGCTGGCTAATTAGTTCCTGCTCGTTGACTTGATGCCTGGAAGACAACATTATCTCAACTGCTGTTAGCCAGTCCCCACTGTGCACATGACACATACCAGCATGGCTGGATGGGTCATACGGTCATGTCAGCAGTAGCTAGAGGCTGTCATGTTTGACTTCATAGATAGCACATTAGAGAGCAATTATGTTGGCGGTGCATAGTAACTTTTGCTCAGTGGCAAAGCTCTGTCTGATGCTGGAATCCCTAGAAATAAGGGACTAGAGTGTTTTGTACCTGATCCAATTGGAAATTTCTGCTTATGCACAGTCCCAAATTAATGTTTACGTAAGATGTTATTATAATGTAGCTGTCCACTTCAGTTTGGAGTAGTAGAATGGCAATGATTAGTCAGTTAATCAATCACCAGCTATTTTGATAACTGAATAATCATCTCAGTCATTTTTCAGGCAAAAATGTTGAGCGTTTCCTGGTTCCAGTTTCTCTTCAATTGTCTTTGTCATTTATAAATAGTAAATGAAGAATCTTCGGGGTTTGGACTGTTAGTTGAACAAAAGCTGTGGGAAACTGCAATTAGCAGTTTTTACTTTTTTCCCACATTTTATAGACTAGACATAATTGTCAGATCAATATATTATTAATATAGCTGTTAGCTGCAGTTGGGGTGAAACATTTGTGAAAATCAAAGGAATGGAATGAAGGAATAATTCCTGCCACAAAACGCTAACCAAAAGTTTCTACAGTATCAAAACAAAACACAGTTTCTCTTGTTTTAACTTTACAGTGTCATAATTCCACAAAGCACACATTTTAGCTGCTTGTAAATCTTACAAACCACACTTCTAAGTAAATAATTTATTTGTGTTTTTGACATCAGACATACCAGTTTGTACCAAAATGCATAATTGAACTACTGTATAGCTTGATAAATCTTTCAGATACAAAAATAAAACAGAATTAAAAAAAAAAAAAATCTAGCAGTTTTGTCTCCTCTTATATCTTATGTAATGTATACTTTCTCATCATTTTTGTCTTTTTATTTACTGTAAAAAGTTTTGTTGCTCTTTTTGGTCTCCCTTAATGTCTTCTGCTTTTCCTCCGCTTTTTTCCTCTGCTAATTGTTGTAATTCGTACAAACAGAAACTTTAATGTCTTAGTTGCATTTGAAATGATTAAAGTCTTCTTATTAATGTCTCAAACTGTTGCCAACAACTGTCATTTTTCCTCTGTGACTCAGGAGCTATGTAAGTAAGGGTGGGGCTGTCTTGTAGCAGATAACTGTAATGCCTGTTAAATAAAACTCCGCCTTGTGTTTTTTTTTCCAGCTGAACATCCTGGTGGATACAGGCAGCAGTAACTTTGCTGTGGCTGCGGCTGCACACCCATTCATTACACACTACTTCAACACTGCACTGTGAGTGGCTGGAACATGCTGTGTTATCTGACTCTTGTAAATGTCATACCAATATTTACACAGATATAATAGAGTTTTAGTGTAGTTCTAGTGTTACCTTGTCTGTTCATCACAGTCACATTACAGGCTAATATCTGTCTTGATAACCCTAGTTTTTCTATAATCATGCATGAATTACACAAATTTCCCCCTCTCTCATACTCTTCTTTTGAGTTACAATCCAAGTCCTGATTAAAAGGTCCAGTGTGTAAGATTAATGGGGATCTATTGGCAGAAAATAACAGAAATAATATTGTTTTTATTAGTGTATAATAAGAGTTGTTGTGTTTTTGTTGCCTTAGAATCAGCTGTTTACAGAGGGAGCCATGTTTCTACAGTAGGCCAGAATGGACAAACCCAACACTGGCTCTAAATAGGGCCTTTTAATTTTAGTTTTGCAGCCACCGGCTGTAGGTACTCCTGTAAAGTGGAAGGAGAGAGTAGGTGAGAAGGAGAGGGAAGGTGTTTCCAATATGCAAGCTCACCATAGATGCCATAAAATCCTACACACTGGTTCTTCAACACAAATTATTTATGTAAACTGGAATTTTAGTGTAGTGTTCTCAAAGTTTCAAAAGTGCTTGGATTTTGGATAAAGTGCTTGAAGCTACTTGAAATTGTAATTGTATTACTTTTATAATAAATCGCTACCCAACTGAATTTATTAGATAAAGATATAATGTAAGTCAGGTATCAGTACATCAGTGAATGTTGTGACTATTCACACATTTTAGCTCCAGTTCCTATGAGTCAATGGGCCGGACTGTGGCTGTCCGGTACACCCAAGGCAACTGGGAAGGTGAACTGGGCATTGACCGGGTCTCCATCCCCAAAGGCCCAAATGGGACCATCATCGTCAACATAGCTGCCATCCTGTCATCTGATGGCTTCTTCCTTCCAAGGGTCAACTGGCAGGGCATCCTGGGTCTGGCCTATCCCATGCTGGCACGGGTGAGAGAGATGCTCATAAAATTTAAATCTTCCTTTCTTGGTAATTTTACTCATAGCTGAGTTAAGCATCAAATTTGTAGATTCACTCTAATGTAATGTTAAATAAGAACAAAAATATTTCTGGGACTCAGCCATATTCATTTATCATCAGAACTGGTGACAAAGAAAACATTAAATGTAGATAACACAAAAATGGGTATGAATTGTAAAACAGCACTTTTTCTCATTTATTTTGTTTTTTTTTGTTTTTTTTTACAGTAGAGATATCTGATTACTGCTTACACAGACTGTAATGTTGTTGTTTTTTTTGTTTATGATTAGCAATTGGTAAAATTCAACAATGGATAAATCAAGAGGACTATTTTAATTCCACAGATTCCTTTTGTCTACTTAGCAATTCAAAAAATACAATCAGATATCTGATGAGCTGTGATGTTGTAAGGGCTTATATACTTAACTCATGTAACTGCTGTTGGCAGTAACTGTCTGGAGAAAAAGTATTGTATTTTTTATTAAGTCCAGTTTTTGTACAAACATGTGGACTCTATCAGTAGATATTTTGTTGAGTCTGAGTATTGATCATTTTGGAGTATTTAATAAGGTAGGGTTAGTAAATGTATTGTATAACTTCTAGATGAAGCTTATAAAACATTTGAAGGAACAAAGAGTGAGTGTTTTGTGTTGAAAATGCTAGGTGCATGGGGGAAAAGTATTTTACTTGATAATATCAGGTTTTGTTAAGTTAATCAATCAGTGCTGCATAATTTCTCGCTGTCCCACATCTATTTTACAGGACGGTATGAGACAGATCTTATCTGGGAGTAGTCATGGATATTTCACATGACAACAGAAATGCTTCATGTTCATGATTAATTTTTAGCAACCAAAAGTGTCATACTTTTGCATAACGCAGTTTTTATGCCTCTGCACCAGCGACAGCCATGGCCAGAGGTGTTATGTTTTCCAACTGTCTGTCCCATTCTCATGAACACGATCTCTATAGAACACTTTGACAGAATTTCTTGAAAGTTGGCAAACATATCCACTTGGACGCAAAATATGTTTTTGGCATGTTTCACACTGGAAATTATTCACTGGAATGTCAACATAGTGATTAAGAAAAACACTTAATAACTTTTATTGAATTCCTTCAAAGTCTGTACGACTACTGGTGCAGGCATATAAG
>JAJHUR010073876.1:0-26010 GCA_027495735.1 Lutjanus campechanus
AACAGCAGCATGTACTCAGAGCTAGAGTGCGGGATTTGTTGCTGGACCTACAATGCGGGTCGGCGGTGTCCCCGGGAGCTCCAGTGTAAACACAGCTTCTGTGAGAGCTGCCTGCTGGCCCTCTCTCGACCCCAGCAGGGACCCGAGGAGGCTCGTCTGACCGCGGACAGACACACCATCGTCTGCCCGCTCTGCCGACACACCACGTCCATCTCCGGAGAGGGGAGGGTCAGAGCCGAGCTGAGGGTGGACGAGAGCGTCCTGGAGCGGCTGCTGGCCGCGGGAGTCGACCGAGAGGAGGAGGAGGACGAGCCGCGGGGAGAAGATGTGGGTCAAGTTCATGACAGCTGTGACGACGGCGAGGAGGGGAGCCCTCCGGAGAGTCCAGCCGAGGACAGCGGCTCGTTCGACGGCGCCAGAGGGGGGAGGATCCGCCGGTCCTGCGGGAAAGTTTGGCGGAAGATTTGGGGCAAAAGTTCACGGCAGAGGCGCCAAGAAAGTAAGTAGACAGCAGGCTGTGGTTTAAAACAAGTAGTTTATAACTAGTTTGACATGTTGTTGGGACAAAACATTAGGGGTTCTTAAAATGAACATTTTGAGTTTGTTGGTGGTTTTTGTTTTTAGTTAAAGCCCATTTCAGTCATTGTGATGGAAAAAAAGATCATGTTAGTCTTTATGATGGGAAACTTTCTCAAAATGTTGAGTTAGTATCTCAAAATAATGAGTTAGTATCTCAAAACAAGTACTTATTTATCTCAAAATAATGACGTAATGCCCACTTATTTTGAAGTAGTAACTTGCTATCTCAAAATAATGAGTTAGTATCTTCAAAATAAAGAGGTAGTATCTCGTGATAAGTACTTCGTCATCTCAAAATAAAGGTGTAAGACCCACTTAGGTTTAAAAATGTAACTTACTATCTCAAAATAATGAGAAACTTTCTTAAAATAAGGAGTTATCTTGAAATCATGATTTAGGGCCTGCGTATTTTAAATAAATAACTTTGTATTGCAAAATAATGAGAAACTTTCTCCAAATAACAAGAAACATTCTTTAAAAAAAACAATAAACTAGACGCTTACTCATTATTTTGATAGACTAAGTCATTATTTTGCAATACTAACTCATTATTTCTCCTTATAATGGTTTACATAATCTTTTTTTCCCCCATCACATTAGAAAACTTAGTGATATTTTAGTTTAGGATTTTTCTGGTTCAGCTTTAGTGTACAGTGTGCCACATTTCCTAAGATCATCCATTATGTTTATATTTTCTTGCCGAAAAATAAGCTTTTATGTGTAATTTTAGCTTTTTATCAAAAATAAGTACCCAACACTTGACAGGAAGCTTTATTTTTTTTGAAACAGTGGATGAATCATTTGTTCTAATGTGTCCTGTTTTTCTTTAACAGACTGTATGACCAATGAGGATATGAGGAACTTCGCTCTGATGGCCTGCTACATGTTTTAAGACGCTGCAGATTCCCCTGGATAATGTGATGCTACAGTATATTTATTTTCAATGGTTCTTCTACACAACATGGACTTGATGATGATGACGACGATGCAACCTTGCTGACAAGACACATGGACACAATCAACCATTATTTAAGCTACAGCTTGTTAGCTTCCTGATTCCTTGTTTAAATGATGAAAATGATGTAATCAAATGCAAACATGGGAAACTTGTGAACTGCCAAAGTGGCACATTTTCTGCACTAATGTAAATAATATTTATTCTTTTATTACTGTATTTATTTTATATTTGTTGCATATTTAAAGAAAAATAAATGAGCTCTGGATCCAAGTCACTTTGGAGCTTTCTGTTGTGAGTTTCAGATGGGAGTTTGAGTGAGTCACTGTGTGCAATGGGCATTATGAAAAAACTGAAAACAATGGCCTAGTTGTGTGTGCAAAAACACAGTTAAAATAACACATTGCATCATGTCTGGGCCTTACGAAAAGCAGACTTTACAAAGTAAAAATCAAGGAGGAGAAGACCTTAAAGGATAAAACAGGAGAAAAGGATGAAGTATTTAAAGAAACTGATGTATTCTACATTAAATGAGCTAAAATATGAAACCTCCCCTTCACAGACAGCTACAGGAAGTGGGTTACTTGAAGCCAGGTGAACAGGATTGCCTCCAATCAGACTCACAACCAGCAGCAGAGCAGCTGAGCTCTGTGACTCATTTGTTTGACAAGTAAAACACATGGATTGAAACTTATTTTTACAGTCTTGTTTTGACTAGTCTAAAAACTTGGGAGGAATCCATCCATCATGTTAGAAAACTCTGCCCTCTACTCAAGGTAAATATCAAACTTTTTGCACATGTGGTCATAAAATAAAACTGAAAAGGACTGGTGATTCTTCTTGATTGATAGCATTTGTCAAATTGCATCAATATTCCAGTGAGTGTGTGTTTTTCTTTTTCTCTGCAGACCCTTGTTTGTCCTCTGTGCAGCTGTCATGTCGTTTATCATGTGTTCAGATGCTGCAAGAGGTGAGCGCAAACAGGCCAGATTCTGCCAGACCAATACTGCAGCGTCTGCAGTTTCAATGAGTTAATGCCTCTCTGATAAATGTCAGAGTGGTTTGACATGTTGACTGATTAGACGGGTTCGATGGACACTGACATATTTGTTTCCTTAAAGCTGCAGCTGATTGTTTGAATGACAGAATAGATATTTTCTCAGGCTGGTCTTTAACTTGGCGAGCCAGAATCTAGTTTTCTCTTGTAACAGAAATGTAGAGAGATAAGGATTATATTTCTATGAGTTTTACAGCATTGTAAGTAAACAAATCTGGACATTTATTTGACCTTGCGGCATAGTAATTTCAGGTTATAGTTGACTTAAATGAGGATATGAAATGAGCATAAAATATCAAAGTGACATACCAAAGATAAGAACGTCTGACTAAGTAACATCATTGTAAAGAATCAAATGAAAACTTTAAAGATTTCTGATTTTTTTTTTAGGTGAGAAGCAGATGAAGTACTGGTGTAGGAAGCTAAGCTAAGCTACTTTAGCCACCTATAAAAAGGCCCACCAAAAAACATTGAATATCAGTTTAAGTGTACGCTATATTTAGAATATTTTCACCGCTTTACCTCGCTGTCAGACAGCTTTTTCCAACAGAAAACTGCAGTTGTATAAAGCAAATATTGCTCTCTCCAACCACACCAGGCTCCGCTGGTGAAATCAGTAATTTTACCTCCTAGAAGTACGGGAGTTGCTGGTCCTCTGCTGCCTGACGGTTTGTGTTCTTGTGTGCCTTTGTAGTTTTAAAGCATTGGGATTCACCAAAATCACAAAATAACACAAACATACTAACAGCTCAAGGCAGCGGTAGACCAACAACTAATGTGTTCTGTGAGGTAAAATGAATGTTACTGCCAAAGAAGCCTGGTTGATTGGGAGAGAGCGATATTTGGCTTATACAAGGCTGTCTCACGGTAATCACGGCAAGGTAAATCAGTTATTTCTCTACTCATCCTCACACCGATTATAGGTCAGGTTTAGTTTTTTAGTCGACAAAACACTGCTGGAGTTTCATAGGAAAACAGGAAAGTGAATGGTGACCAGTTTTCAAACGTAAAAAACAAATGGGGGGAAAAAAAACATAAAATGCCTCCATACTGGCTTTAGGAGACTTGGATTACATCAGACGAGCAGTACGGAGACATTTTATGTTTTTATTCTGTTGTGTTTTTTGTGTTTGAAAACTGGTCACCATTTACTTCCATTTTTGGGGAGATTCTGCAACGCTGTTTTCCTGTGAAACACCAGAAAATTAAATGCGACCTATCCCTTTAAACTGAATTCTTATACATTTTGCTGCTGACCCTGTCCACAATATTGCTTAGCTTCCTCTGCTACACCTGCTGCTTCTCTAAACTGGAGGTTAGGGTTAGGTGCCGACTGCCATCTACTGTAGTTAATACACTGACTATTGATAAGTACCTGATATAACCCCATTTTTAAAAAAAAAGCCAAACTATCTATTTAACCTGAGGGATTTTCCTTCCCATGTTTTAATGGTTTTACATTAATTATTTGCCTGTACAGTGGTTCTGGAGAGAATAAATCCATATTTCTTATGTCCCCATTCTTCTCCATATTTAGCCAGTCCTGTGACAACCCAAGTGGACACTGGAGTGAGACGCAATGTCCTGAGACGACTGTATTCTCCATACAGTCAACATCATCCTCTATCCACTGGTCTGCTAACAACCAAAACTGGACACCAAACTGAAACTAATGCTGAAACTGAGGCGGGCGGTAATTACAGGGAATTCCCGTCAATCATTGACCGTCAGTCAAAACCTCTCCGGTTTATTGATGGTAGCTTTGGTTACAATCAAAACATCCCAGATAAGAGGGAGTTTCGAGCAGGAACAACTGGAGTGCAGAGTGAAGTGAGGTCAGCAAGCGGCATTTTCACCAGCCACTCTCAGCAGCTCGGAGGACAAAGCCTTGAGAGGCCTCAATCCAGAGTAAATTACCAGCCTCTCTCTCAGAAAGTATCCCAAAGTGGAAATTCCTATTATTCACACCCAGTGATCATTAGAAAATCACCTCACAAAGAAGCTGCCGGTCCTTTTCATCAGAGCTCTGGTCCTTCACCAGTTTGGGACTCTCAAAAAAATGCCCAGAAATCCTACAACAAAGAAAAACTCCCTGGAAATGACTCTCCAAAGGTGGGTGTTTGGCAGAACGTCTCTGACTCTTCCCTTTTTTCCTCCCAGGCTGGTAGATATTGGAGTGCTTCACTGCCAACTTCAAGGGGGCATTACAGCGGCTATAAAGAGACAAATGAGCTCGCTCCGGTCGGGCCATGGAGTACATCTAGCGGGATTCAATCAGGCAATTTTCTCAGCTTCGCAAGTCAAACTGCCCCTCATGCACCATCAATCAGCAATAGCTTGGACGCCTCTGTTATTAAAAGCAATCCAGGCCCAGAAAAACCGCCGTCATCCATCACAGATTTCTCCCAGGGGTTGAGTAGCAGTGAGACTCCAAGACACAAAAAAATCCAGTCATATCTGTTCAAGGACTCCCAGAACTCTCTTGGTGGCCATAAGACATTAATTAATACAGTCACTGGTGATGGACACAGCACTTATTCCACAACATCACACCAGCAAAGTCCCTCTGATGCTCAAATTTATGGCTGGTTTCCTTCAAACTTTAAACAATCACAGAGCGAAAAGCCAACTAAGGAAGTACAACATCTCTCTAATGTCAATCCAGTGTACCATAACGCTAATAAGGCCCAGTATGGTGCTCAGACAGGAAGTTTTATTAAATACGAACACACCACAGCAGAAAGTCTTCCTCAAATGTCTGTACATCCTGCTCCAGGGACAGGCAACACCATGGAAAGTGTTGTCCCTACACCTCATAAAGTTTACCTTGCTAACTATGCCACTGTTGGTGAAAAACCTGCAGTAAGTGGCCATGTTAATGCAACCAAACCTGGACAAACCACAAAAAGCATCTATGGCTTCAGAGGATTTACAAATCCTTCATGGAGAGGTGTGACGGAGCCATCTAGCCATCAAAGGGCGAACTCTCAAAGACTCAGCTTTGACAAAGGAAAGCTTAAAATTGCAAATAAATACCCGTCTTTGTCACCCAAATATCGCTTTCGACAGAGAGAATCGTCTACTACAACTACTTCACCAGCAAAGCTCGAGAGGACGCCTTCTCCTGGAACTTTACATGTTGTCCCAACAATGAGACCGTTCACATCGAGAGTAAAGGAAGTCCGGCCTCCGCTGCCTGAAAATGATGCCGCTGTGGACAGCAACCCAGATCGCAGGCAGTTCAGAATCCACAGGAGGATATATGGTCTCAAAGGATTTGGCAGCCGACCACACGAGGGAGCCAAACCCCCAGTTAAAGAACCAGACAAGTCTTCCAGAGTCCAGCAGGGTTTTGGAGGTTTTAAACCCAGAAGCTCACAGATCTGGCAACCGAAAAGCAGCAGGATTCAAAGGTGGTTTAATAAAACAAAGCCAGGTAGCAGCCATGAATCCACGGAGAGTCAAAATGACCTGAAACCATCTTTAAAAACAACAGAAAGCACTGAAGCAGTCACCAGCTTTATACCCGACAAATACAAGGGATTTCAAAACAGAATCGGAAATGCTTTTAACACACACTGGAAGTACAAAGGACAAAACCCAACTCCAGCGTCTGCAAGTCACATAATCTCCTCAGTTTATCTCAGATCTGCAGACGATCTCAAAGTTGAATCCAGCCAAATATTTGAGCCAAGAACGCCCAACAAAACCAGGCCTGTTGCAGTGAAGGCGAGTCTGCTCAGCAGTTCCACCAGCAGCACGGTGAGAGGCAAACGTGTGAAGGGAACTAATGGCAAGAAGCTCAATGAATCTGCCTCCCTGACCAACGGCACTGGAAAAGTAGTAGCCATATTCAGGCTGCCCAAGCAGCCTGCCAGAGTCAAAGCCGTCACATACGCGGATATTCTTGGAAGTGCCTCGTTCAGCGGTGTCAGGACTACAACCCAGACACCAATCGCCCCGGCTGATGAGGACTATTCTTCAAACACTACAGCTACGCCCGAGCAAAAAGAAGAAGCGGGTCACTGGACTTTAAAATCTGAGGATGCTGTGCATAACACAAGCAGAGGCCTTCAAGTTGAAGATGAGGGAGAAGATTTCAGTAGTGTTGAGGAAAACAAGTTGGCCGTTAGAAGTGAAGAGGTAGACGGTGACATGAAAACATTGGATTTATTCCTGGATAATGAAGGAAGTGGAAGTGGGGCTTTTAATATGTCTGATGTTTTGTCAGCTGACACCACAAAGAGTCAGAGACTCGGTGAAGACTTGTTAAAACTAGATAATCTATGGACATCAACTGGGAACATCTCCTTCAACTCTATGAAACTGTCCCACACTGACAAATGAGATAAACTTGTTGAACTGTTTTGTGGTTTGAACCAATAAAAGTGGGGGGAAAAAACTTGACCTTGAATTTTTTTTTCTTGGCAAACTTTGGCTGTTGACAATTCTTTAGTAAAATTACTGATTTAATGTATATTTTTATGAATCTCTGAAGTTGGCTTCCAATTCGTAGTTTCCAATTCATTAAGGGTAAAGTAAAGGGAAACTAATTCACATCGCCAATCCTCTGGTTTCTGCACCTCTTATGAAAGTGTGTTAGTCATTTTCCATGAAGCTTTACAGCTGACAAGAAACCCACTTTCAAATTTGTAAAACTTGTGAAAGTGCATAAATGAGACCAGATGTCTTTCAAAAATATTTAGCACTATAGTGGTTTTGATCTGGACCTGGTGTGGAAAAAAGCTATGAAATATTTTTTGCATTTTCACAGACAGAGTTAAGGTTTCACAAATCTGAAATAGTCTCTTAAAGAGGCTTCTCTGACAGTCTGTGTATGGTGGTTTTTCAAAGAGACCTGGTCCAATGTGGTCCAGATGTGAAAAAAGAGGTGAAATCTCCCTTTTGTGCAGAGGTAGAATAGCGGTTTTAACAAATCTGAGAGTGGGTTTCAGACACTGTTAAGGCTTTACCCATGTCTTGATTCTGTGTTTTTGCACCTTACTGTTGTGAAAGTGTGTTAGAAAGAAATTGCTTTTACTTTCACAAATAGAATAAAAGTTTTACAAATTTTTTAAACTGAGTTTCCAATAGCAGTGACCTGTTACCTAAAATGTCTCTCAAACTTTCATAACAGTAAGGTGCAAAAACCGAATCGGTGCTCAGCAGTGGAAGTTAAGTTAACCTTTTTCTTTTTCGTCATCTCTTTTCCCTTTTTCTTAACAGCTGAATGAGAAGCTGCGAATCACAAACCAACTTCTGTTTTGTTGAATCTCACCCATTTGTAATCCACAATGTAAGAAAAATCTACACTAGCCCAAACTAAACTGGCTGCGGGCGCTAACATTAACATCCTGTTTAACAGGTATAGAAGGGACAGCTGTACAATACAAAAAAAATGTGATATACATAAAAATAATTAAAGTATTACAGCCTAAAATATTACCTTAGAAATATTGCAATAAGCCATAAGCTTGAAAATGTATTTTTATAAGAGACTGACTGATAGACCTATGTTTCTTCAGGGCTGACCCAGAGTAATCAAGATGACCGATAATCAATATTTGAAACCGATACGCATTTGCACTAAAAACGAAAAACTCAGTGTAGAAGTTTAGAATAACCATTTTTGTACTGCTTAAAACTATGTTTTAAGCTGCTATTTATTCCACGAGGCTATAAGCCTTTTTATTTGATGACTGAAGTTATTTTGCAGATTCAGATTATTAATACAAAATATAAATCAATTATTATGATCAGCTATGATGTATTATTGAGATACCCAGCAGTGTAAAGTAGCATTATTCTAGGTCAGGTCAGGTCAGTCTGTGGGTGGGACTTTGAGAAGGACTATGGAGAAAACTATAGAAAAAGAGAGTCACATTAGCACATTTTTCAGTTAGTTTATTTAATTGGAAATCTGATTTAAGAAATAATGATTCTGATAATTATAAAATAGGTAAATATCAGAGCTAATAATCAGCCAGGCTGATAATCATAGTCTATTTAATACCAACATATTGTCCAGAGTTTATTAGAGCTTAAACAGTTCATCAGAAAACTGAACTAAATTTATTTTGTTAATTAATGAGTCACTTTTCTGTCAGACGTGCTGGTGCCTCCTGCTTGAATACTAGAATCTTACATGGCAGTAAACTCTGTGTCTTTGGGGGGTTTGGACCATTTATTGGACACAAAAACACATTTGAAGACGTCACCTTGGATTCTGGAAGGCTTTAATGACATTTACACTATATTATGTTTCACAGACAAAGATACAATAATGAAAATAATCCATCCTGATCAGTATCAGCTGAAGGCACCTACTTATTTGTGAAAATAAGTGACTCGGCTTTTCAGAGACCTTTCCCGATATTGCCTCAGCTTTCTGGCATTCCCATTGTTTCATCCATTCTGGTAAAAAAAAAAACACACTCATCTGGCATGACAAACAGACTGGGCTAAGAAATGCCTGGAATTATATAAAAACACCATGTACTGTAAATCATGACTAGTAACTCAGCATTTTTACTAAATGACATCCATCCTGACTCTGACCACAAGTCCTCTCCTCCACCGAAGCCCTTATGATGGGTGGAAAATCAATAGAGGTCAAACGTGGATTTCTGAGCATAACTTTTGCCTCATTTGGCAAACGATTTGCATAATGTAATGTCAGGCATGAAGAGGGAAAAACGTAGGAAGGTCATACTTGAGGCTTTTTATAAATTGATTGTATTCCCATTCCTTGTGTCCTCATTTTCCAGGCAGGCAGGCAGGCAGCGGCTATTCAGCGTGCTGACACAGATTTTCCGTCTCCTCTTTCGAGCTTTCGTGCTGGTCTCTGGGTTAACACGCTACGAGATGGAAAAACTTGTTCTTCCCCTTTGTGAGAAAGTCTTTTTCTGACTTTGCCAAGCCATTAATAAAGAGGAATTGAAGTCATTATGTGGTTTGTCCCTATTGATTTAAGCCGTAAAGGAAATAAAGACTCTAATGGAATTTGTTTTTTAGCTGCAATCACAAGAGTTATGTTACGCTAAAATCTTATCTATATTGTAAGTGGCAGCTGAATTAGCCATGTATTATACCTTTAATGACCTGATCTACATGTACCGCAAGAGCAGATGGCAGACGTTCCACTAGATGGCGTTACTTATCCATTTTATTGTCCCACATGTGACCTCAAGAACTGGATGTTTAAGTTCTCATGCTGTGAGAACAAGTTTAAGATGACAAGATAAATAGTAGAGTATTTGTTGTGTTTTTTGGTTTGTCTAATCTTAAAAAAAAACATGCAATTAAGAGCAGAATTTAAGTATTTTTATCATCCATATTGTTATGTACAGTTACCACTTGCCTGTTACAATGTAAACAGTAACTTAATCCATGTATCACAGTATTAAAATAATGTAACTGGATTCTTTTCAGTTACATTTGGATTACCTCAATACCAAATGGTTTAATCCAATATAATGTTTTATGTTCAGTGTTAGGTTCATTCATTGTTTGTCCAGCTATTCTTTTGTTATGCAGGAATGTTTGGTTATGGACATTTAAATGTACTTTGTCAACTGCCATAAGTAGTAACAAGTAATAGTAATAGTAGTATTGACAGGTTACCTGCTATAACTGGATTTCTGTGTGGCTAATGTAAACAGATGTTCAGTTTAACTAACTTAGCAGTTGGTCTGTGTAGCTAACATTTGTGGTTATTCTGTTTTGCTAACGTTAGCAGTTGTTGTGTCTAGCTAATTTTAGCAGTTGGTCTATGTAGCTAACATTGGTGGTTGGTCTGTGTAGCTAACATTAGCGGTTGGTTTTACCTGTAAATGGTTCTCTAAAGTAGATGTTGAATTATTGGATGACGACTGTGATGTTCTTCTTCTGTTGTTCCACCCAGGTCAGCATTTGTTCCCAACATTAGCTGGTTTCACTGAGACCAGAGCAAGGTTGTAGAATTGGGTCGGGGCAGTAGGTACATGTCCCTACCAATATCCACGGATTACGGAATTGGCCCTGGCAATAATTTTGAGCGAAAAATTAAAATATAAGTCAGTCAGTGTGTGGTCAGTGTTAGAGCACCAGTGCTAATTTTAGATATATAACAATAGATTTTTAAATTTTTAAAACATGGACGCTCCTTCTCATTATACCTCACATTCGTTTGGCCCACGGCCTACCTATAGCCACAAGTCAAATACTTAATACGTGAATTAAGCAACTACATCAACAAATCTAGCGTGTTATTCAGACCACCAGGGGGATAGTGAGAAATATACACAAATCTGTTATTGTGTCATTTATTCCCATGAAGCAATCTTAGTCAGCACTCCTCTGTCAGCAGCACAATGGAGACTGATAGCTTTTATTGTGTCTCTGTCACTCTGAAACTTTGTGACAGCGGGCTGGGACCATGTTTTCTTTTTTGTCCCTGTGGCATGAAATATCCGTCCTTGGACCAGAGTGGTGATGTAAGAAGTGTTAGTATATCATTCTTTATGTTATAATCTTGCTACATAATCTCAATTTTTACTAAATGTGGCTCTAATCTGATATCTTTTTTCCCGTAACTGTAATGGAATACAGCCACCTTTATTTTGTACCCTAATTACATAATTCCATTACAAGTAATCCATCACTCTCCAAGCCTGATCATCCATCTGAGCACTCTGTTTCCGGGGCACTGGGTCCACGCTAAGCCCACATCCCAGCTCCTAACAGGTCCATTCACACCACCTGACCCTTCACTTTCTCCCAGTCAGCCAACTCCACCTAAATACCAGTTCTACACTTGTTGTCCTCAATCTACGAGCTCAAAGGGGCCCCACAGCGAGGAGAGGGTGGGAGGGTTTGAGGGATCTGCCAGTCAAAGTTAAACACATTGTACATTGGATTAACGCCCCCCGCCCGCCTGACTACCACCACCACCACCACCACCACACCAATACCCGTGGAAAGTGGGCCTGTCCACTTTCCCATAGAGCTGCAGAGGTATTTAGGTGATATGATGTTTTAAGGTCTCCGCGTGCGAGGCATGTCAAGGCGTTGGCCTGCGCCGGCTCCTTCAAAGTTCCCCTCTTTCTGTGCTGCCTTTTGTGTCGCTGAGTGTTTGTGTGTCTGGTTCACACACTGCCTTCCTTTCCAAGTGTGTGTACTCGCCTATAATATTCCCTCTGTGTGTGTGTGTGTGAGTGTGTGTGTGTTTATCGCAGACAGTGTGGTGTACTCTTGCAAAGCCGGCCCCCCCCCCCACTCCTACTGTGAGGGGAATTCTGTACCATGTGTCTGCGGTTTTCAGGGAGCTTTCAAGGAAAATAAAGCACAGAGGCCTCACAGTCCCCCACCACTCCCCCATAACGCCCTCCTCGACTCCCTCCCTCCTCTTTTCCTCCCCTTCCTCTCGTTTTCCCTCACTCACTCACTCCATGTGGCACTTTTTTTTTTTTTTTTTACAGTTTCAGCCTCCCTTTTTCTCAGACCAGTCAGCCAGCAGCAGCTCCAGAGTGACAGAGCTAATTTCGTATGCAGCCTGTAATAGAGACAAATCCACAATCATGGCGAACATTCGCTTATGAGGCGAGAGGAGCGAGAGGGTGAGCGTTGGCTGATGGGTGGGGGGGGAGAGAAAAAGGAAGGGGAGGGAGGGAAAGACAGAGAAAGGCTTTTTGTTTGGCTAAGTACACTATGTGAAAGAGGGGGCGGTGAGGAAAAGAGAGCTGGAAATACATTAGAAAATGGTTGTGGCATTTGTGGATCAGATTACCTCACATGCCATGAAGCGGACAGACCCAAACCGTCTGGGGCCGTGTTACAGACTTTAACTTACAACCTTAAATGTGAAGTTACAATATGAAGAGATAAGACATGATTTTTCTTCATTACAGAAGCAAATCTTAACTTTAGGAATCCTGTCTTATTTTGTATCATCCTATCTTATCTCAGGTTAGGAAAACCTTAATACTTAATCCAGCATCACTTATCAACTTTTATGTCTATTATTACCTAGCAAGCAACGCTATTTTTCTCATCTCATCGAGCTAAACAACTTCATAACTGTTGTTTTGTTTTGTTTTTAAACAAACATACAGTGAAACCTAAAAAATGGAGCAAAAACAACTATGGGCACTTAACTTCAAGAGAGATGAGTTTGAAGTATTGCTAATTAATCCAAAGATGTTGTTTTGGGGAAATTTACAATACTAACTCAGGAGATAAAAGAAAAAGACTGCAGACACAGTCTCCAATATATTTGGCATTCAATGTATAAACGAAATAAAAGAGCAGCCATACGGATCAAACAAGTTAGCTAACACCGCCGTTAGCTACTGTTATCCAACACTACACTCGGCTACTGTTAGTAAACACTACGTTAGCCTCTACTACAGGTGGAAAAGTGAAAATAGGATATCTTAAACATTATCTTTCAGTCAGGAGAGTTTAAGATTTCGTGAAGTCAACATCCTTGTGTAATGCACGTTTACACGTCAACTAACGCCATTGCTAATTACTACTGAGAAAAATTTATCAAGTGAAAAAGACACGCACATCCATAGACTCAATGGGATGGGTGCTGGATCACAAAAATACCTGAAGATATTATTGTACACCAAAAAGCTCCTGTTTAAAGTATTTATTTGCGTTACATTTAAAGTTCTAGGCTCTTCCTCACACTGTTTGCATTAAGATTTAGGACTGTAAAAGCCCCATCTTCAGTTAGGATAAGAACATTTAGGAACTGTTCACCTGTAATAGTGTTTTTTCTAAATCAGGTCTAATTACCATGATTACCAAACAAATAGGGTCTGCATGTTAGGAAGTTAGCTAACACTACTGTTAGCTATTGCTAGGTAAGACTACCATTAGCTACTGTTAGGGAACAATACCGTTAGCTACTGTTATTGAACACTACTGTTAGCTACCATTAGCTAGTTAGTAAGTTAGCTACTACTACAGGTGGAAAAAATAAAACAAGGACATCTTAACGGTTATACTAAAGTTAAAAGTTTATTTTTAAAAATTTGTGAGGTTACGATACTTCTGTTTACAGATTTCCTGCTTCAAGTGTTGATAACATCTGTAGAGAAATTAAAAGATGTTCTTTTTGGGAAATTTATGACTATGCTAACTCAGGACACAAAACAAAGAGATTGGTCTATTATCCAAAACAATAAAAGAGCAGCCATACAGATTAAACAAGTTAGTTAACACCACTGTTAGCTACTGTTAGCAAACACTACCATTAGCTGCTCTTAGCAAACACTACATTAGTTACTGTTAGCTAATAATATTGCTAGCTACTGTTACATCTTAACAGTTATCCTACGGTTAGAAGAGTTGATTTAAGGTTTTGGACAGAAACATTGACTTAACTGTTCATCATTGGCTTTTTTCCTATATCAGGTCCTAACTCTATGGTTACCAACCATGGGATCTTCAAGTTAGGAAATTAGCCAACACTACTGTTAGCAAACACTACTGTTGGCTACCATTAGCTCCTAAGTAAGCTAGCTACTACTACAGGTTAAAAAGTGAGAACTGGCATCTTAATGGTTAGCTTAATGTTAGGAGAGTTTAAGATTGTGTGAAGTTAGAACGCTTAGTAATATAATTTCCTATCTTAAAGTAGGACAACAACATTGATTTAGGAGCTGTTCATAATGGATTTTTCCTAAATCAGGTCCCATGGTTACCAAAAAGTTAGGATCTGCAAGTTAGGAAGTTTCTGTAATATGGCTCCAGATCCACATGGTCCCACCAGGACTGTGTGTCTACAGTGTAACTTACTGTAACTTTGCCCAAATGCCTATATGGAAGGACTGGGGAGGGGGAGGAAAAACAGAGGGAAAGTTGGGAGGATTATCTTGCAGTGCACCAACTGTAATCCAGGGCTTTATTGGCTGGGTCAACATACAGTGTACAGTAAATTTACCTAAGCTCAAACACCTGTAGCATTACTTATGTAGCTTACTATGGCGACATGCCAGAGGAAATGGTTGAAGAAAAACACAAAATCTGGGCCAACACGTATCTCAGGTACACTTTCTTAACCCACACCCGATCTCTACTATACACTTGAATACGTGAATGACGGGAAGGAAGCAATTTAGGAGCATGGAATAGCTCCGACATTCCCATTCCCACATCTGCTATGGGAGCGAAAGCTATTTCCGTGTCCTACATCCAGCGAGTTTCCTGTGGTCTGCGCCGTGGAGGAAGTCATAAAGACAGGAAGACTTCCTGTATTGTTGCCAACATGAAGCAGTGCGGGCCGTACATGCTCCGTAAGGCCGAGGAAGAATTATGTAAACACCATAAAAATAGCACTCACAGTGCTATCAAACAAGACTAACACATACAGCTGACTGGAGATTTATACCAGCGCCAGAGACGTGTTTTCACTGCGTGTGAGAAGGATCTCCTTTAAAGATAAAACACAATATGACAGACACAAGTGCTGCAATCTCCTGTATGTAGTCTATATAATCTGATCTGTAACATGTTCAGTAATCTTGTTACTTAACAGAAACATGATGTAATCCTGTAGTATTTGAGCATTAACGATGACCCGCAGAAAGGTGACTGCACAGTTTGATCACTTATGAGGCCGCACTTCATGGGACTGTTTCATAATACAGAAGAGCTGTCTGAAGCTTAAAGGGATAGTTCACCCAAAAGTGAAAATTCAGTCATTATCTACTCACCCTCATGACGATTTTTTAGTTTAGGTTCAGTTTTTTAGTCGACAAAACACTGCAGGAGTTTCATATGAAAACAGTGTTGCAGAATCTCCCAAACAGTATGTGAGTAAAATAAAAATACGTCCATATAGCTCGTCTGGTGTAATCCAAGTCTCCTAAAGCCCCGACATGCCAAAGTGACTTGAAAAATTACATTTACACCAGGTTTTTAGCCTGAATCTTCACTGTAGATCCTAAACTTGGAGCCGCATTCACATGCACATGCACAGCGTCTGAAGTGGGTGTGTGTGGTGTGTGCAAACGGACTGTCAGGAGTTTATAAGATTTATGCCAGATGAACAGTATGGAGGCATTTTATTTTATTTATTGTTTCCCCCAGTTGTTTTCTCTGTTTGAAAACTGGTCACCATTCACTTCCATTGTTTGGAAGATTCTGCAATGCTGTTTTCCTGTGAAAACAGTGAAAACAGGGTGAGCAGATAATGACTGAAATTTTCATTTTTGGGTGAACCGTGCCTTTAAAATGAAGCAATGACGACCTGTGACCCTTCACCATCACAAGGTTTCCTACAGTGTTTTACAACAGAGGCACTAAGAGACTCTACAGAAGTTATTTAAAGGTGACAGAGTGTAATTTTTCCAGCGTTTCCCCCTTTGTCATGAATTTATTTTAGGCTATTTATCTAATTTATGTGCACTTGTTTCATTTCAGCCCAGTGTGACAGTCTTGATTGAATTTACAGTCGTGGTATTTCTCTCTTCTCCTCTGTTGCACACACACACACACACACGGAGCGAAGCAGAGGAGAGACAGATGAAGTGACGTTGTTGGTGCTGGCTCTGTTACCAGCACGCTAACATTGCTGCATTCTGTGTTTTCGTGTTTTTAGCTGAGCTAAAACAGATCGCTGATGCAGTTTTACCGTCATTCTTCTTTGTGAAGTTTGCTGGAACTGATGTGTGTTTTACGTAGCGTGAGCACCGCGCCAACTCCGTTTCACTTTAATTGTGTTGGCACAATTGTGAAATGTGAAAACACAAACCATAGTGTTTGTTTAAATCATTATGGTAACACTGAACTATGCTACTCTGCTCCAAAAAATGACTCACTCTGCTCCTGTTCACTCTCACTCGTGTCTCCTCTGTTGTCTTCCTGCAACACACGAGATCCCGCGAGACTTCATGAGACTAAGCAAAATTTGGCTCCCCACAGAGACGCTTTTCATGCTGTTGTCAGAGATTTACACTGTTGATCTGAGCTGGTCAGTGGCCAAAACAAGCACTTTTAGACAAATCTGGCAAAGTACTGGAAGTTAACATGCCGCCATTGCTGCGGTGGCGTCTCCCCACAATATGAGCGCAAATGAATGTGAGCTGACATAAGAAATTTACAGTTTTCTACTTTTACACTTTATTTATATGCAATGTTACTTTTTGTCAACAATGTATAGGAAGCCGAGAAGAAGCTGCGCAGTTCGGCCGCACCAACAGTCGAGTCAAATTTCAACTTTGGGGGGAAAAAAAACAGAAAGTAAAATACACAAACATTTACTTCATGAAGAGTGCTGCTGTCTGAGATCAGACACTCAAAACTACATAAATTCACTGAGCGTACAGAGGACCACCGCAGCAATGGCGGAGCTGCAAGATGGCGGAATACACGAGAGTCACGTTGCAGCTCGTTTCTCTGCTGCATCGGTCTCACTCATTTACTGGACCAACTTAAAAGCGAGTTGTCCCCATCAATCACACACACACACACACAGGCTGAAAAATACCAAAGTTCTCCTTTAATGAAGACTCAGCTCCTGGCATTTGTTCCTGGTGTTCTTCAGCTTTAAAAGTGACATATTTTCTTTTTAAATCAGTGCTGTGTGGTGGATCTAACACCCAATTTACACCTGCCACAAGCCAACCTACACAAGCCTGATGCTTCCAGATGTGGTCAGTGTGTTTCCTTATCTGGATACAGACCGCATTTTAATACCAGGGGCGTAATTTATGCCGATGTGAAGAGTGGCTCGTGCAGATTTCAAAAGTCAGTGATAAATATTCTTTGGTGACTGTAAACAATAAAACTTTGCAGTGTTGAACTAGAGAACAGAATTTGGTGAGATATTAGGTGATAGAATGAAAATGCTTTGCCATCTGCAGAGGACAACAGTTCTGCCCCCGTATCAGGGTTTATTAACAAGTTTTATTGTGGTGGTGCACATGAGAAATTCTTTGCTATTATTTTATATTATTATGAGGAGGGTTTTGCATTGTTTTCAAAGTCAAGAGGAGGGTGAGAGGGCTTTGCTTGTGAAACATAAAGTTTAAGTGAAACATAAGTTTCAGCCACCCCAATAATTTTTGTACAATCCTTTACATCTTTAAAAAGAAATGAAGCTTAGCAAAAGGTTCAGTAAGGAAGACTATTTTTTTGCGCATGCCCTCTAAATCATAATCAATTTCCTGCTTTTCCTCCTTATGCTCCACTACTCATCATCCTTCTCATCCAATCACAATCTGCCACCCTCCCTCTTTTAACCAATCAGTCATCAGCTGTCCTCTCTCTGCTGTCATTCAGCCGTGAAGTTTGTTCAGCCCACCTCCACCCCTTCACCACCTCAATCAGGATTCTGGCCATCTTCCATCAACCAAAAGTGCTACTACACGAAGCATCATTCCTCTTAACCACCACCAGTGTCTAGGCTCCGGGGGAAGTCTTCTTTACATCGGAAGCATCTAATCCATCAAGCTGCTTCCTAAGATGATCTACTTCCTGTGGGGTCTAAGCGCCAAAGACTACTTTCCTGTGCACAATAAATTTGATCTCATTTCATACCCGTCTTTCTCTTTTATTCTATTAGTCTATCCTGATTGAAATACTCTTTCATGAAAAAGAAAGACTGTTTAGGACAGGGGTCTGCAACCTTTAAGATCAAAAGAGACATTTTTGGCTGGTCTGTAGTCACAACTATTAAATTCTCTCTTTTCCCTGAAAACTTTTTATTAATTTAGAGATGCATAGCGAGTTTATGGAGACTCAAGAAGATGAGCCAGTGTCAAAATGTAGAGGAAAAGACACCGAGCCATAGACGCAGGCTATGATGCACGTTTTAGTTGAGAAAATATTAAAGCCTTTTTAAAAATTTGGTATAGGTTACATATTTTTACAGCTGGCAAATGTAAGAATCACTTTACACCGTTAAAAAAAAAAAAAAAAGTTGAGACACCTCAAAATTTAAAGGCAGCGTACTGCAACAGATTTTTAAGTTTTGAAATAGACTGTAAAAACTTTTGCTGACCTATAATCTGTAGTTGAGATATTTTACCAGTCTTTGGTCAACCTGATTTATCAATATTTTGGTGCCTGAAAGTTAAATGGCTTTCATAGAAAATATGAAAATCTTAAACATCATTCACATGAACTTGTATGAATTCACTCTATATTTTGTTAAAATATCGTTTTCTCAGTTTTCAAAACTCAAAGATTTAAGTTTAGGTAAAGAAGAAAAGTAAATTATGTCAACAAAAGGTTAGCAGTTGGTTAAAACTTTTTCAAAACTGAGTTGTGGTCAAAACTCAAAAATCTATTGCAGACCTGCAAAAATAATAAATGAAAATTAAAATGTTAAAGAGAGTCTCAGGCTGCAGACCACCGGTTTAGGAAATGGATCTATTTCACATAACAAACGCCATTTAATGAGTCCGGCTGCTGCTAAATTCATCATGAGGCCTGAAGAGGTAAAACTGAAGATATTTTCCAAGAAAACAGGAACATTATGAGAAAAGCCTGGTATAATAAACATAAACTATCTCTTAAAAAAAAATCTCATGATCCTCGTCAGCAGATGTAGTCCGTCCTGTTTTCTGGATTATTTAACATCAGACTGTGTAAGTACTCTCGTATCCAGCCTGCAGTGTGTAAACGACTGAGGTTATTGAGTCCGTTTCTGCTGCTGTGTGCCAAAAGGTGTGTGTAGGTGTGTTTACATTTACACCAAAATGGAACACAAAGATACAGTATCACACTCAGACTCACACTGAGAAGATGATACACCGCCCGCTCAGACACAACAGGTCCACCTGTTGGCCTCTGTCCAGTGCACCTCTCTGCGATTGAACTCAGTGTCCTCTTGTCTTGGCTCCCATCCAGCAGCATCCCTCCTCCTCCTCCTCCTCCTCCTCCTCCTCCTGCTCTCTCTTTCACTCTCTTGTCTTGACCGGAGATGTTGCCACCACAGCCGAGGCAGGCATTGTCGCTGCCTGTCGCCACGACAACCAGATGGCAGCTGCTGTGCCCATTTGCCCGCCTCTGCTCCTTCCATTCTCTCCCTCATCCGAGAGCGGCACTGATGCATCTTTGACGTTTCCGTCTTGCTCTGTTTGTCCACACAGCAGCCATCAGTGGGAGCGAGGGCCAGATTTGACTTCTCACATCAACCTGAGTTAAAGCTGTAACTGTTACTGTGGTGAAAAAGGACTTTTTCATTCATAAAACCTTGACTTTCTTGAGAAAAAGGGCCACAAAGAATGTTATCCCTAACACTCAATCATTCTGTAAAAGTCTGTAAAATTTTCTAAACTTTATGTGCAACTGGCACAATTGTTTCATGGAACATTGCAACTCTATTTAATGTCTGGAAAAGGTAAGTTTGTTATCATGTCATCATAGTCAACTCAATATGTACTTACCCCTTTCCTGTGTTGAGGATGGGTGAAGATCTTCAGTCACAAAACAATCCTGGAGTTTCAGCAGAAAACAGGGTTGCAGGCAATGGCAGTGAATGGTGACCACGGATAAAATGTCAAAAAAAAAAAGAACACAAAACAAACACAAAATGTCTCCATCGTGTCCTTGAGCCACGACATTAAAATTTAACCACAAAAGACGCCATTTACACCATGTTTTTAGCTGAAATGTCAACTGTAGCTTCCCAGGTAGCGTGTAAACATGGCGCCGATGTATCGCGAGACTTTGTATATCTCTTAATGGACGCACGTGTGAAAATATCGCAAGATGTACGAAGTCTACATCGACATCTTACACAACATCTTATAATTTCATTTGGCAGATGCTTTTATCTAAAGCAAGATTAGCGTTAGCTACTGTTAATGAACACGAGTGTTATCAACTCTAAGTGTATACTACCCTTAGCTACTGTTAGCAAACAGCATCGTTAGCTATTTAGTTAGTTACTATAAGTGGAAAGGTTAATATAAGGACGTCTTTACAGTTGAGTCGAAATGTTTATTTTCATTATGGCAGTCAACCCTGATATATGCATTTGTATTTACAGTAGGTTAATTTGTTTACCAATGTGTTACCTGTACTGTAAACAGAAAATTCACCGTTGCTCTTTCATGTAAAGTCACATATGGTGAACAGAAAATTTGCGATAAAAGGACATCCATGCCAAGAAAATGAAAACAAAATCCTGCAACAATGAAAAACCTGCAGTAGTTTAGGAGGGAAAACAAGCACTCCACATAATAGATATTTATGAAATGTACATGCATGTCTGACAGACTTTTATGATTGAATTAATCAGTTTTCATGTGACCACTCAAATGATAAAGGAGTGTTTAGAAGTTGTAGAGACTGTTCACAGTTTTGAACTCCTGTTTGCTGCACTTAAGTTAGCTTATGTTAGCAAAATGCTCGCTAACGTGCTACCTAATCTACATCAATCGCTAGGTAGCTAGTAAGCTAGTGTTTTGCCTTGTATCAAATGCTAAATAACTAGCTAGTTAATCTACATCACTCATGAGCGAGCTATAGTTACATCTGATAGCTAATGTTAGCAAAACATGAGCTAACTAGATAATAAATGTACACCAACTGTTAGCCAGCCAGTTACTTGGCGTTTTGCTAACATCAGCTAACTTAAGATGTGACTGTAGGTGGTTTTTACAGGTCTCCCAGCAATGTCTTCTAAGCACCTTCAAATTTTGGTTTCCTTTTCATCACAGATGAGCCTAGCAGCTAAAAGTTGGTTGAGGATGCATCAGGCACCAAGCATGCTCAACTTTTATTGGAGCAGAGAGCAAAAAGGGAGATGTAGGAAGTGTTAAATGAGTCAGAACGAATGAGAAAAACTGAAATGGTAAAAGTCAGCCACTGAATCAACATGGGAAAAGGGAAACGTCTCTGCTGAAACAAATCTGAAGTAGGGCTCGAAATCCCCTCAGGACTAAAGCGTTTTTTTTTTTAAATGTAAGTGAACAAAAGTTGAGGGAACCTGAGCTGTGAGGAGTGTAGGTGTCAGTGAGGCTTCAGGTTCAGGTGTGGCTGCTTCTTCTGTTTTCATACTGAGCTTTTTATTGTCCACGCTAACCTTATTTTTTACTCAGCGAGGGAAGTGAGAGGATGTGCAGGTGCAGGCCTGATCTGTGTGTGTGTGTGTGTGTGTTCTCATTTCTATTAATTCCTACGGTGCCTCAGTCTGGGTTGAGTTACTTGGCCATCTGTGGACGAGGATGACACCAGATCCCGTAGGTGTTAACAATAAGAAGAGAGAGGGGCGCAGATTTATCAGGCCTAAAAGAGCTTATTTAATCAAACCGAGTGTTGAGTGAGAGGGTGATATCCCATCAGACAGTGAGAGGGAGGTCTTTGAGCTCATCCAGCAAACACCGTGTCGGTCAAATTACCAGTAAGACGAGTGATTAACTCTGGTGGCAGCCCGCCAACTTTGAGCGCAAATGATCTTATCAATGGGAGTGGGTGAATGTGACTAACGCAGCTAGAAAGGCTGTGTGGATAACAATCAGGCTGCTTTCTTTTCCACACTTCAGTGTGACATCTGCGCTGTGGTCGCAGCCTTTTACGAGTGTGTGAGTGTGAGTCAAAGCCGGCGAGTGTGTGAGGGGCATGAGCCCGCCCGCGTCTGTGGCATTTCGGGCAGATGTTCTCACTTGTCTCAGCCTGTAAATTGTAGCGTCTTCCGCTCCTCTTCTTCTTCATCACCCTCCCCTCCTCCTCCTCCGTTAGATCAGTAGCTCTGTTGCTTTTGTGGCTTAATCCAGTCACTTTTTAACTTTTAATCATCCCAGTTACATCATTACATTACGTCAGGTGCCTTTTATTTCGAACCTGTGTTTAATATTTTAGGGGTATGACGCTGCTGAAAAAAGGGGAAAGAGAGGATTGACTGGATAAAAGCAGCGTTATAAAGAGCAGAAACAGCAGCTGCGCTAATATTTCTCACAGCTCATTGCTAGTATCATTATCATATGATAGTAAAAATTGCAGCATTCATGTCATGTCAGATTTGTTGTGTTTTCCAGTTTTAAATAAATATTGTTTATTTCACACCCAATCATAATTATGAATGTTAAACTTGTAATATCTGACTTGCTGCTCAATGACACAGAAGTACAACAGCCAGACGTCCCAGTTTGTCCAGGATTGTCCTGGTTTCAAGCTACTGTAGGTGAACCGAGTCCTGACAAAACACCATGTTCTGGTTTTTTGACAGCAGAAAATCTGATCCTTGGTCAACTTTTTCCTCTCCTTTTCCTGCAGATCCTGCTAATCTAGCGAGCTAGTAGGCTAGTGTTTTGCTCTGAAGCAAACCACTAGCTAATCTACATCAATTGTTTGCAAGATTGTTACATCTGATTGCTGATGTTAGCAAAACATGAGCTAACTAGATCATTAAAAAAAAAAAGATATTTTGAAGACAGTCACAATATGTTTGTTGGGGCCTGTAAAAGCAACATAAAATCACATATCGAGTTAGCTAATGTTAGGAAAACTAGCTAATCTACATCAATCATTAGTTAGCTAGTTAGCCAGCGTTTTGCTAACAGTAGCTAACGTAAGATGTGACTCTATGTTGCTTTTACAGGAAAAGGAGAAAGTGGATCAAGATAAGTTTGCTCAACTCTTACTGGCGCACCAAGCAAAAAAGGGGCGGGACCTATAGGATGGATCAAGCGCCCCAGTTTTCACTACAATAATAACAATACACCCATTCATGAGAACTGGGACAAAACATTTCCTACCAAAGAAATGTTAATATTATTAATAGCAACACTCTAATTCCAATGTGTTGGTTCAAATTTATTCTTTAAGGATTCATGCAGTATATTTGTAATTTACAAAAAGTTTTGGTTGTTTTTTTCTAACTTGCTTTGTGCCAGTAAGCACCCTTGTCCCAGACAAGAGTTCACAATTTAAAAACAATTAAAAATCTAAAACTAAAAATATTGATACATACTGTAGGTCTAAAAATGTGCTATTATAATCATCTTTATTTGAAAATATGTTCTTTATAAAAAATATTTCTTTACAGTTGTGTCCCAGATTTCCATCAGCTCTGTCAGATTTCTACAAAAACATGATTTAATCAGGCATAAAAAGGTTTAACTATACAATACGCTGACCTGTCTCACTTCCTGGTTTAAAAAGGCACGAATACTGCTCAAGCACTGGTAAACTTTCTATTTCTGGACAAATTCATGAAATAGTATTGCTATCAGATGTGTTTAAACTCTAACATGTCAACTTCATAGCTCTTCTAAATCAAAGCACAATAAGAATTATGGTAAAAATGTGTATTTAAGCATTAAGAGGACCCAGAAACTTAAAAAAAATAAAATGACTGCTCACTACGACTATGCTGTGAAATGAAAAAAACATTTTGTGACCTCTGTAAGACGTCAACTCCATCAGATGGAAAATCTACATTTACAGCCTACATTTAATAAAAAATGTAATTACTAAGAGGTTAGCCCATCACAAGGTTCAATAATTTGATCTATTAAAATATATTTTCCAGCAAAATTGAAGAGTGAAAATCAAAACCCCCTCAAAACACAGTTTTGTCTCGAATCTCAAGAATGAGTGTCAGTTATGTTCTCTCCCACTCTTTATTATCTAACCTGATATAAAAATATAAACAATGCACCAGACGTCTGATTTCAACACTGATTTGTCTCTTTGTGTGTCGATCAATCAATTTGCCGTTGTCAAGGCTGTTGCTAGGCTATGAGCCAAAAGAAAGCGTCATGGCTACTGATTCTTGTGGCTCTTTTCTGACAGAAGCCGTCACGCCTGAAGACAAAAGAAAACTCTGAAAAGTGTGCACGGAAACAAAAGAAACCACCAGTCGTTTTCTTGTTTGACTTTTTTTTATCCTTTTAGTCAGATTTTTTTTTTTCTCTCAAGCAACAGAAGTAAAACTGTCTACATCAATGGCAAAATCTCACAATATTCCCAATCAGTACCATCCCTCAGGGGAACCGGAGGAAGAGATAAGACAATTCAGAACAGCAGCAAGAACTTTTTCCTGCACATTTTATGCAACATCTCTAAACTCGCTAACAACGCAATGAATGAAGTCATACAGCCACTCCAAATCTCAAACCCCGGGCAGTTTGACAGAGTTTAAAAAACAAAAAAAAACAAAGTTCATTCAGAAGTTGCTCTAAATGGCAGGATGATAATGTTTGCTCGTCAGGATTGAAAGTCTCTTTGTGCGCTTTCCTTTCTAAAACTACAAGTACCTTCAAAGCTGAAAACTGCTGAGTTTCAACACGAGAACATCTCCAAATGACACATTTCATCATCATGTGTTTGCCTGCAGGTCTGCATTAAAGCACAGATTTATGTGCTCAATGTGGTTTCAAGTCCACTTGTTTTTTTTTCCTTTACCCACTTCTGCATTAGCACCCGCTATTAGAGGCATTTCCAACCACAGATCCCAATCTGCTCATAATAAAGCTGCATTGTTATGCTGCACACCGCCCGACAGTCATGTGACCAGAAGGAGAAAGTTCATGAACTTCCCGAAGCAGGCAGGCAGACACATGAGTACAATTTGGAGCTACATAGATACACATGTATTTAGGTTTTTGTTGTTGTTTTTTCCCCGTGGTGGCCTTTTCTTTCTCCTCATGCGTTTCTTCTTCTTTTTTGTTTTTGTTTTTTGTAAATCCTCCGTTTCAAAGCCATAGTAGGCAAATTCAAGGTTAAAGCGTACGCAATAAGTCTTCACAATGACCTTTATCTCCAAGAGTCACATAATAAGCAGACGGTGAGGCGAGATATGTCACAGTTTTTCCCCCGCCGCCGCCGCCGCTGCTGCAAAAGAAAACAACAGGGGAACACAAAAGGTTACATTTTTTAAAAACAAAAACAAAGCAAGACGTCCAGACTTGAGAGCTGAAGGTTGCTTCTTGAGGTCGGAGCTTAGTCTTTTTTTTTTTCCTTTCTTTCTTTTCTTATTGTTGTTGTTTTTGTTGCTGTTGTTTTGGCACTGACGGCCCTGCGACAATTAAGTCCTCCATTACCGGCAAAGAGAAACAGTCCAAAAACTCCTCCGATCAGGGCCATGGCTGTCAGTCAAGTCATCTGATAGATCATTGTCACACCCAACATAAACATTAACATAAACAAAGTTATTTTCATGAGAACTGTACAGCCAAAAGAGACAAAAATAGACACAAAAATAGACTTGATATCATATATTCTGCTAGGACAGCCCTATTAGTGCTAGCTGCTAAGACGGGGCAGAGAAGACAGATAGACGGATATAAAGGACAGACAGACAGACAGACAGGCACTTAAGTGCTGATGCATAGCAGAGATTAAAGTAAGAGCCGAGCGAAAGACAGAAAGGAGGGAGTTAGAAACAGAGAGTCTTAAAGAAGGGTTTAGCACTTTCAATTCAACCAGTTTAAAAAGTGTAAAATCCATAAAATGTTTGGTACCTTTAATGTAT
>JAJHUR010073877.1:0-32432 GCA_027495735.1 Lutjanus campechanus
GCTTGTTGGACAAACAGTCATTTTCAAACAAACAGTCTTACCCAGCTCGTCTTTCTGGGCTTCAGGTTCCTGTCCAAAGGTCCAATCTCTTCAAAGTTTCCAAAGCCAGTTCCTGATCCTCCTGGTCCACCCTGAACACACGTGGACAAACATCCTCAGCGTGTCCCAACAGTAAGAGCAGTCCTCAGGTTCAAACACATTATTTAAAGTTCAAAAACTCTTTTAGAAAATCAGAGTACAACTTGATTGAGTAAGAAATGAATTTTATGGCGACTTCTTCAAGTCCTCTCAGGTTTTACCTTTAGTTTTCTGGGTTCCACCTTATTTCACAAATCCAGGATGTTGACATTATTATTCATTAGACATTTTACTAGAAGTGGATTTTCTTGTACCATTATTTCTGGGGCCTTAATACACTGTAGTCTATGGAGTTTCAATAACAGCTCCCTCTGCTGGTGACTACACATATATCATACAATTTACTCCAATATTTCCAGGGTTCCCTTGATAATTAAAATAAAACTGAAGGGCACAAGGCCTTTAATACCATGTTAATAAAAAAATGGATCTTTGTTTTGACATAAGGAAGCAACCAGCTATCCATGCTAATATATCTAAACAGCCTCCCATTTGGCCACATAAACTTGCATTTAAGGCTGTAAACTGTAATTTCATGAGGAAAAATGTATTTCAAATGATCTTTTGTTTTAACTCTTGCAGGGTTGACTCCTATAGATAAAAACACCTCATTACTCAGTTGCTCCTCTGTAGCAACACAGCTGTTAGTCAGTCAGTCACATGACTCATGTTTTTTTCCTCAGTATCTTTGAAACAGTCAACTTCTCATTGTCACACGGCTTGTATAAACAGACCAGATCAATGTTGTTGAGCGTTTCTCCTTCTGTGTGAGTTACTGACAATCATTTATGAAGAGTTTTAGTACTTCACTTCCACAAAGTTGGGAGATCTTGTGACAAAAAGGGGAAGCAGCAGAACCTGAGATATGAGAGAAGCTTTGAATGCAAAAAAACTAACTAAAATTTTTAGAATGCAGCTTAATGTGCTTATCAATGTCTGTCAAACTCCATGACCCCGATTAGTAACATAGACTTTGTTATAAATTCATAGTCTCCAAGCCTGAGACAAGGTTCTTATTTTTTATTTTATATATGAGAAACATATGTAATTTATTAAATGTTTGTTTGCTTTAATTTTTTAAATTTCTAAACTTGCTCTGTGTCAGAAATCAGTCTTCTCCCAGACAGAAACTCTCAACTTCAAAAAATGTGTTAAAATCCTTCAAAATCTAAAACTAACAATACCTACTGATAATATAGGTGTAAAAATGTGTTGCTATAATCATCTTTGTTTTAAAATAGATTTTTTTCTTTAGGAAAATGTTGGTCATTTAAAGTTGTGTCTCAGATTTCAGTCAGATTTTTTTTAAAAAACCTGATTTAATCAGGCATAAAAAGGTTTAAGTATACCCTAAGGACCCCTGTCTCACTTCCTGATTTAAAAAAAGGAAGGAGTACTGCTCAAGCACTGGTAAACTTTCTATTTGTAGGCAAATTCATTAAACAATATTTCTATCAGATGTGCCTCAACCATATCATGTCAACTCTGTAGCCCTTCTAAATCAAAGATCAATAAGAATTATGGTTTAAAAATGTGTATTTTGATTAACATTTAGAGAACTCTGAGACACTTTAAAACATAAAATGGCTGCTCACTACGACTATGCTGTGAAATTTAAAAATATAACATTGTGCCAACTCTGTAAGATGTCGACTGTCAGATTTTCCATCTGACTGAGTTCATGTCTACATTTAACAAAAAATGTCATCACTAGGAGTTTGGCCCATTACAAGGTTTAATATCCAAGAGTTTGATCTTTTAAAAAAGATTTTCCATCAAAATCAAAACCCCCTCAAAATACATTCCTCCCCCCGACCCTCCCAATTTTAAAGAATGTCCCCTATGTATGTATGATAGTAAGTGTCTCTGTGCTTAATAACACAGAACCAATGAATGGACCAGTGAGCCTCTCTCTTATATGAAGAAATTATTTATTTTCCTTATTTATAAAATAATCAAAGGCCTGGACTGAGATTATTAAAGGGCCAGATTTGGCCCACGAGCCGGCAGTTGAACCGGCCTGCAGTAGGACATACAGCTCTTTTTGGCATACTGCATGGTTATACAGTGTGATGTGTCAGGACACATTAACCTTCTTCTGGACTATTAAATAGCACAGTAGTGAGGGTACTGGAACATACTCAACACTCCCCCAGAGACACAGAACACATTATGCTGTTTTCAGTGGCTGCCATGACAACTACACTGATCCTGATGCGTAAAAATCAACTTCAAGGTATAATTTGCAAAATTTTCCTAAAAAAGTTTAGACATCCACAAACACTGGTGTGGATCATTGGGCTTTAAAGGGACAGTTCAACTTGTTTCCTCTGTCCTGTAGCACATTTTTTTTTTTTTTTAATTTCATTTAATGTTTATTGGGTTTTTGCTTGAACATACAACTACAGGTATTGAACATGATTACTCCTGACTTTTTTATTAAAACTATTAAAGAAAACAAAACTTAATCAATAAACATTATATAGTACATTTTCCACTGTCATAAATCATCCATTTCTTCCGTTTATGAATAAAATCATTTTCTCTCAGTCTGAGCAAAGAGGTCATTTTTTTCAGGGTATAAATTTCTCATGATTTCTAACCAGTGCTCTATGGTAGGGGGGTCTGTACTGTACCAATTTCTTGTTATCACCTCCTTCTTTGTTATCAATAATATCTTGGTTAAATCAGTATCAATGACATAATCATTTATATTACCAAGGTACCAAGGAACTCTGCATTCCTTAGACACTGGATATCCCAAAATGTCTTTAATTATAACATATGTATAATATAAAATGTATAATCATAATTATACATTTTCCCGAAAAAAGTCTAACCTGTAGCGCTATTTATCCATCTAGATGTTTTCTGGTGTGAGTTGCAGAGTTTTGGAGATACGAGTTGTAGAAATGTCTGCCCTCTCTCCAATATTATGGTACTAAATGGCAATCGACTCGTGATGTTCAAAGCACAAAAAATATATATGTTTGAAACATTCACAACCAGTGTGTGTTTCCAAACATCATGACCTGGTTACTCAAGATAATCCACAGACCTTATTGTGAGCAGTTTCATTTAGTAACTTAAACTTTCAGAACTTTCTTTCTGCAGCAGAATCTCCCAGAACTACTTTAGAATCTAAGAGAACTACTTTCTTTCTAAAATCTAACATAACTACTTTCTTTTTATTAGAAAGAGGTTAACTATCCCTTTAAACAAGTATACAGGCAGAGAAGGGGTTCAATGCAAATGATGGGCACACTCATACAGGTCAGTCTCTGTAAATTCATGGAAAGCTGGAATTTAAGTAAAAACACATTGAGACACATACAGGATGCTTTGCAGTATGAGGCCTGTGAATGTGGTTAAACACTGATGTGGACCACTGAGCTTTAAGTTGTCAGCAGAATCTAGTGGACCTTGTCGTGTCCTACCTGCAGCCACATGACCAGAGGCAGGTCCTTGTACTGTGCAGACCCGCTGTCAGCATAATACAGCCACCAGAACATGTGGGCCCCGTCTCTCACTTCCACATAGCTCCAGGCTTCTTTACCTGCCAGGGGACTGGGGAGCCCTGCGGATGATCCAGTTACATCAGCTGATTAAACCTGCTGTTCAGTTACAGTGTTACCTACAGACCAGATCTATTCAATCGTTAAACTACTAGCTTACAGCGAGAAGCTATTACAATGAACAGCAGAAGTCATTGCTACTTTCGTTTTGCAGTCAGATGAGTCCATATGAGATCTGAAAGCTCGTTCTGTCTGACTTTAGCTAGATATTAAACACTACATGTAAATGAACAATATAAAGATGATAAATCATACCTTTATTCAAGATGACTGCGAGTAAACACAACACGCAGGAGGCTGCGACCACCCGGCCCATTGTTGTACCGTGCTGAGTTTGAGGACGGCTCCGCTCTGTACGGATTTATCGCTACAAGTCACATGACCACACCAGGTCAGCTGACCTGGGGTTTTTTCTTTCTTCCTTTTTTTTCTTTTCTTTTTTTTGTAAATTTCCCATGGTTCGCTGTTTAATTTGCAGTTTGTAGCAATTGTTGTGAAAATAAAAAATATTTAATACAAAAGATGAATTTAAACAAACAGATGCATAAATAAAGTGGATTTAAACTCATAGAGCTCGACAGAAAATAGATTTGGGGACAAAGATGATCCTTCATATTCCATGGCCTTAATAATACGTGTATGGTTTAGTCTCATAAAGCGATTTGTCAATCCAATCCAATCCTGGAATAACTGTGCTCTTATTTTGAAATAAAAGAGAAGAGTAGAAACCATTACCCTTTTTAAAACACTTTATTACATTAACCATTAACAATGTGTACAAGACTGTACATATATATGTATATTTCCATAAATTGGTTTTGATTGCCTTCTTATTCAGTCTTACTCTGAAGTCCTCTTATTATAGGCTAGTGTCAGATTGATGCAGCTCTTGATGAAAATGTTCTAAATTTGGTTTGGAGTAGACCCATCTCTTCTTGTGAATTTGGAATTTCCTTAATAATACAATTAACTGAACAACAACAATTAAAAACAATAATATATATACATTTTTCCTTCTCATTGACTTTAAAACATGTCAAAAAATGTCTTTATCCTGAAATGTAACTGTTTGTCCAGTTTCATCATCCACCCAAAATATTCTGATACACATGCCATGATAAAACAAATGATAGATAGTTTCTTCTTCTATTCCACAAAAATTACAAGAATATTCAATCAATTTTAAATATTTCTGATGTCTTCTTTGCAGGATATATTTGATGCATAATTTTTAAAGACATCTATTTAACTGTATTATTAAGACACAATTTGTCCCCAACTTGCCAGATTTTCTAACAATTCATTTCTCCATGAAGAGTTCCACCTAATATAAGATTCCTGATGTATTTATTCAAGCATTTAGTCTTAGTTACGTTAGTTTCTCTAAGGAATATACTCTACTGAATGGATCGATCATTGACACCTCAAATACTGAACCTTTAAAAAGCTGCGGCACAGCCCTCAGCAAAGCATCAAATAAAAACATGACTACTATTCATATGACTGGCTGAGAACTGATTATGTGATTACAGTTACATGAGGTAGACATGTTGGGAATCCACCCAGCATGAACAGATTCATGGACATGAGTGTAAATCATAAAATCATGAGCCAGTATGACAATGAAACTTTGCTAAAGGAGAAAAGAAAAGAACAGTCATGATCTTTTAGTTGAGTTTAGTTGTTTTTGCTCACAGTATCTCAAACTACATTTTGTTGTATATTTTATGTATGACGGTAACACTTACTTATTATTAGTTATTAATTATTATGAACACCCACAGATCATAGGAATTTGACATGTTCTGATTTGAAATCATATCAACACTCATTATAAATGTGAGAGAATGAGCCAATTGTATTTGAACATGAGTTCATTTGGGTTTAATGTCTTGGTCAAGATCCAGTTAAATATCAATAAGCCTGCACTTAAGCAAGGACGTTTTGCTCTAACAACAGTTCTGGATGGAGTTTCAATGAACCCAAAAAGATTTATGTCAAATCAGCAACCTTCTAATCTGGATAATTTGTTAATCCACGTACCAAGAACAGGGCCCTGGTTGTCATGGGGCCACAAGCAGCTACATTTCAGCAATGCTCCTAGTGTCCCTGATCCGCACTCTCTGTATCTGGCAAATAAATTAATTTAGCATTTAGCCGCTTGATCTCAAGATTCAAGATTTCAGGATTCCAAATATTTATTTGTCACATGCATGTGCTAAAACCTAACATTCTGAATCTTCTCCTCAGTTAGCTGCCCTAACATATATTTTAACAATCCAGAACATTCACTACACTCAATATGTGTCTGTATGAGTCTTTTCTCCATACCTCGCTGTATGGAGAGTCACATCTGTTGGAATTAATTGTAACTGCCTCCCTGCCAACAGAGGGCAGTGTTGTAAAAGAGTTGGCTCTAAACGCACGTGATCCAGACTTCCGGTTAAAAATCGGTCCTTTAAAATAAAAGCCCGAAAGGATAAAAGTACTATAGATTTGGATTATTTTTTTAAATTTACAGAAGAATTTATTTCTTTATCTATTTATTTATTTTCCATTTTAAGAAATGTAACACATTTTTTATGATACAGTACATTTATTCATTTGAAGTAAATTATTAAGTTGTAACCCAACTAATGGCTTTATTGTTGTTGATGAATTATTTTCCAAAATGTCAGTTGTACGGAATTAGGCTATAAAGAATTCCTTTTGGAACTGAGAAAAAAATCCTGATTACACAAAAAATGTAGTTAAAGTGTCAGTAATGTTCGCAATGTAATATAGGTCATCAAGTTAGTGTTTAATGTCAATAATATTCGATTTGTCCGCTTTTTGTTCAGGCTGTCGGCGGCCCTTTGATGATTTTTGATGAATGATATGTTTTGAAGCTCTTATTCAGAAAAGTCGGACCGGAAACACTCTTCCTGCTGCCGGTGTGTTTTGGCGTCAGGTTTGGTGTGGTAGCCGTCATGGCTGCTCACAGTAACAACTTTATCCGCGTGCGCCTGTACTTTGACTACCCGCCGCCGGCTGTGGCTGACTGCCGCATGTGCTGGCTGCTCGTGGACCTGAACACATGTCGCGTGGTGGCGGATCTGGAGAGCGTCATCAGAGACAAGTTTGACTTCAGCCGCGGGAGCATCATCAGCCTGTTCATAGAGGACTGCTACCTGCCGCACACAGAGAGCGTGTACGTGGTGCGGGACAACGACAGCGTCAGGTGCGTCAGTCATGATGTCGTCCACCCTGTAGGATCTAGGGGGCCCAGTCTCTGATAAACATGGGGTTTTGTGGTTCTCTGTCCTCATATGTATTTGACTTTAGAAAATAAGCTATTGACAAACAATCATAAACTCAAGGCCCACTTACTTTTTCATGGACCTTTCAGCTGCTCTTTATGCTCTTCATCAGCACAGGGAAACTGCTCAGTTCTTTAAGATTTGGATATTACACTCAGATCCTAGTGTGACAGAGACCAGCACCCAGGTGTCAGTAGCTAAAAGTGCTATTTGCACCCGGGCAAATGTGTCTATTTACACCTGGGTGTATAGCTAAGCCTGGCACAGATGAGCACCCATGTGTCAGTAGCCACGCTATTTGCACCTGGGATGTAATTAGCTAATGTAGCTAATTACATTCAACTGTATATATCCTTGTATGGCAGAGACAAGCACCCAGGTGTCAGTAGCCAACAATGCTATTTGCACTCAGCATGGAATAGCCATTGTGACTGTTTACATCCAGGTGTATACAGCCTCGTATGGAAGAGACAAAATGCTCCTGTGCTAGTAGTCAATAATGCTATTTGCCGTCAGGGTGGAATAGGCAATGTAACTATTTACACACAGGTATATATAGCCTAGAATGACAGAAATAAAGCACCCTGGTGGCAGTATCCAGGAATGTTATTTGCATGCATCGATATAGGCATGGTTTATCTCTGGCATGCAGGTGTAAATAGCCACATTTGCTGTTTACACCTGCATAGCGGGATCCCATGTTTAACCCATTTATTCACCACAGCCTTCTCTCTACATACACTTTATTGCTCTCAATGGCTAAAGTAGGGCATGGGTGTAAACAGTCAAATAGCTGCCCTGTGACTATTTTTTACCTGTGTGCTAATACACTCCGTTTCCTTCATGTGGCAGGGTCAGTGTCTTTAAAGTTGTTCACTTTTGTTCTTTATTTTCCAGGGTGAAGGTGGAGTGTCTGCCTCAGGTGAATGGAAACGGCAGCCATCCAGTTACACCGAGTGAAAACTGCAGAAAGAGACAGAGACCCACAGAGGAGGACGGGCCAGGAGAAAACGGAGTGAGTGTGGAAAGGAAGAAAAAAAAGAAGAAAAAAGGAAGTGAGGAGAGCCCCGAGAGGGACGCCAAGCAGGCTTCAGGTGATGAGAGGAATAAGTCACAAGGAAAGCCCACAAAGAAGAAGAAGAAGAAAAGAAAGAAGGTGAAGGAAAATGGCCCTGCTGTCACCCCCAAACCAGCTGCCTCCACCAAAACCACCCCAGCGAGGGCAGATCAGCCGGTTAAAAGTAACAAGAAGCCCCCAGTGGCACAAGCAAAATCTAAGACTGTCTCCTCTTCAGATTCCAGCAGCAGCAGTGAGGAGGATGAAGCTCCCAAAAAAACAGCTGTCCAGAAACCTGCACCCAAAACACCCGCTGCTGCTTCCAAAGCTCCTCCACCCACCAAACCCACCCAGACAAAACCTCCACCTCCTCCATCATCCTCCTCAGAATCCTCCTCGTCCTCTGACGATGATGAGGCCACCAGTGTAAAAACCCCGCCAAAAAACAAACCTTTAACATCCACAACCTTCGAAGGAAGAATAAGTGATAACTCCAAAACTCAGACCACAAACTGTGCACAGAACCAGGCTGCGAGCGCAGCGGTGCCTCCTCAGGACAAAATCCCAGAGCCAAGTACCTCAGGCAGCGAAGAGGAGATTGAGCTGGTCATCCGCCGGCCACTGCAGCAGCCGGGCCGCGGCCTGGGAGGTCAGCCGCCCTGGAGAGGCCGCGGCCGAGGAAGAAACGTGCGTGGTGGCCCTGGACAGAGGGGGAGGGGTGATGGTAGAGGGGGCTTCAGAGGGCACAATGGCAGCTTTGAGTTCAGCTATGATGGAGCCAAGGAGCCGTCCTACCAGACTGACTCACTGACCAACATGTCAGTGGTCCTCCAGGTCTGTCCACTCCTGTATGTCTGTGATTTTCATGAGAAATTAGAATCATTCCAGCAGGATTCGACAGAAGCCCTGAGAGGCAAGTGAGAAAAAATTCTGGTGATTGAAGACATATCTTAGATATTTCTTATGTAAGACATTACTTTCATATTATGAGTATCCCCCATCCATCTGCTGCTCTCTATAGCTCCAAAACAAAAATCAAAAAGTAAATGAATAAATAATTATACACGAAAAAAATAAGTTAAAAAATCCAAAAAACAAGGAAAAAACAAAACAGTAGTTATTTCCATATACATATATTAACAACTGACTTTATCAGCTGACATTTATTGTGTGTCTTAAGTTTAATAGAGATAATTCCCAACATGCATAGCGCTGGGCTTTTCAAAATTTAATTTCTCTTCTGTGTTTATGACCTAAGAACAGATGAAAAACCATGGTTTTGCCAGAATAATCATTCTATGTTCCTGTAATATCTTTTCATCTGTGATACAGGCGGGGGAAAAGTTTTGACTGGTGATATTTTTGTTTTGTTTTGTCAGGATTATTTTTCTACATGTTTGTTGTAATATTCATTTTAGCCACAAGAGGCTGAAGTGAAAACATAGAAAGCTTAAGTCATGGCCCCTCTGGTGTGGCCCCACTGGATCTACATTTGTAAAAAATATGAACAGTAGTCTATGATGAGAGACAAATTATTTTTTTATTCCATTTGAACTGTGCCATGAATCACACCTGTGTTTGTCAATTTAAAAAGTTACAAGACATGAAAATCTCAGTTTGTGATACAATTTATATATCTACTTTGTATTTAGAGTACTGTAAGAAACCTGAATTCATGAAGTCCTGTTTAGAACAAGGGTAGTGGTGCGCTCTTGTGGCCAAAATGAGTATTACAACAACAAATACTTGGAAAAAATCCCTTTTCACCTTGCAGAAGATTTTTACCCACTTGTTTTACAGATGAAATTACTTCGATTATCCTGCTAAAACTTCCACCTGTTTTAGAGGGATACTCCACCCAAAAATGAAAATTCAGTCATTATCTACTCACCCTCATGCTGATTAAAGGTCAGGTTTAGTTTTTTAGTCCACAAAACACTGCTGGAGTTTCACAGGAAAACTGTGTTGCAGAATCTCCCAAATAATGGAAGTGAATGGTGACCAGTTTTCAAATGGAAAAATCAACTGAAAAAAAAATAAAAATAAAATGCCTCCATACTTCTCGTCTGGTGTAATTCAAGTCTCCTAAAGTACCAACATGCCAATTTGACTTGAAAGACGTCATTTCCACCATGTTTTTAGCCTGAACCTTCACTGTAGATCCTTGGTTTGGAGCCACGTTCATGTTCACATGCACACTATCTGAACTGGGTGTTTATGTTGTGACAGTGTGCAAACGACATGTTGGGGCTTTAGGAGACTTGGATTATGCCAGATGAGCAGTATGGAGGCATTTTATGTTTGTTTTTTTGTTTGTTTTTACGTTTGAAAACTGGTCACCATTCACTTCCATTGTTAGGGACATTCTGCAATACTGTGAAAAGTGTCCTGTGAAACTGCAGCAGTGTTTTGTTGACTGAAAGTCTGTTTTGGTTTTTCAATCAGCATGAAGATGAGCAGATAATGACTGTCCAAATTTTCATTTTTGGGTGAACTATCCCTTTTAAGTCATAAACATAAGTCAGAAAACAATTTAGATTGTATGTAGAAAATGAATCACCAGATTTTTTTTCTCTCGTGCCTTCTCTTGGATAATATCGTTTTGATTTCAGTAACATCGCTCAGATCAGTGTTTTAAGTTGCACTAACTTCTGACACCAACTGTATTTCTGAGATCACGGTGCACTGTGTCTCCAACATGGTGGTTGTATTACAGGTCTGGTATGAAATACTGAGTATAAAAAGGCATTAATACCCTCATGTATGTGTCTCTGTATGTAGAATGGAGCAGAAAGTGCTCCCAAACCAGACTACAGCTCTATGCCCCTGCTAGCTGCCCCTCCACAGGTGGGGCAGAAGATCGCCTTCAAGGTAAGTCCAGTCTTGTCTCGTTAGCTCCAGTGTCTCTGTTCTGTTACTGACCCAGCCTTTAACCTACAACGAAGAAACAGACACAGGATCTGGCTTTGTACTTGCATTTTACGGGACATTCCAGAATTGGTGGTAATTTTCTGTCCCACACACAGGGTTGCCAGGTCTGTGTTAAAGCGATATTCCACCTTGTGAGAATAACCCACTCAGTATGTACTCACCACTATGTCGATGTGATGATGGGTGAAGGTCTTCAGTTCACAAAACAATCCTGGAGTTTTAGGAGAAACAGGGTAGCAGCCTCATCCAGTACAATGGCAGTCAATGGTGACCACGGATAAAACGTTAAAAAAAGAACACAAAACAAACACAAAATGTCTCCATCCTGCTTGTGTGGTGTAATCCAAGTGTCCGTGAGCCACGACATTAAAAATTCACCGCAAAAGACGCCATTTATGCCATGTTTTTAGCAGAAATATCAGCTGTAGCATGTAGCCGGTAGGATGTAAACATGGCGTCGATCTTGTGAGACTTCATATATATCTTAATGGACGCACGTGCCTCCCCTCTTTCTTCCCCTTCTCCTCTTTCCCTCTCAAATCCGACCGGTGCCGTCAGATCACCGCCCACCATGAGTCATGATCTGTCCGAGGTTTCTGCCTGTTAAAAGGAAGTTTTTCCTCGCCGCTGTCGTTTGTAAATATGATTATAGAGTGTGGTCTAGACCTACTCTATATGTAAAGTGTCTTGAGACAACTTTGTTGTGAATTGGCGCTATATAAATAAAATTTGATTTGATTTGTACCAAACATCTGGAGAACAAGATTTTTAGGCCAGAACGTCTCTGCAGCACCTCATTATAATGTTTTCTCACACGTTTTTCCTTTTTCAAAAAATTGTGATTTGGTTCTGCGATTTGGATATTGCACTTGCGGTTAATTGTACAGCCCTGCTATTGATGCATTTTATTATAATGCACTGTACAAAGGATGATGATGAATGTTGATGATGAATTTGAAGCTGCTGCATTTTTGTATGTGAATATGACTGAGATGCAACAACAAAAATGCATCTGAAGTTGGAAATTTCAACCGGAAAATTCTGACATCCTGTGTTGTCTTGAACACAGCATAACTTTGCACCGCTTGTGATATTTCCCAAGAACATCACAACAGACACGCAGTTTGTAACACTCCAAATACCAGAGCTTTTGTCAGCAGGTCATAGGCTCAGTCACCATAGTGTGACACCTCATTCTGCTTTCATTTACACTTTAAATCATTTGATGCACAGTCTTTTGTGAAAGCATGTAACTGAACTTTGAGCCTTGTCGTAGGCTTCATTTCTATTTCTTTGTGTGTGTGTGTTCACAGTTGCTGGAGCTAACTGAGAACTACACACCAGAAGTATCAGAGTATAAGGTGAGTGCACTCATCTCTGCTGCAGGAATCTCAAATGTCAGCCACAGCTTCAACTGTTGATCTCATATTTCGGGGGAGAGAGTGTCAGAATGAAACTGTTGATTCATTCATACTGGAATCACTGCTGAACAACCGTGTTGCTGCACATTTTAGGAGGGGAAGATTGTGAGCTTTGACCACAGCACCAGACAGATAGAGCTGGAGCTCCACAGTGCCTCTCAGGGTAAGGATCATCTCACCACTGACACAACTGCCTGCTTCAAAGTTGATGTATCAAGATGTAAAAGATTGGTTTGCCTTTAAATAAATGCAGTTGACTTTACAGATTGTTTAGTATTTTCCAACATGTTCCTCACATTTGTGATTACTCCTAACCAGCTGCTTCTCCCTCAGCTCCTGCAGAGCCTGGCAAGTTTGACCTGGTCTATCAGAACCCAGATGGCACTGAGAGCGTGGAGTATGCAGTGTCCAGAAGCTCTCGGGTAAGATTTTAACACATAGCTACTATTTTATGAATAATATCACAAATAGCACGTCTTATTTTAAAGGAAATTCAAGTGTGTGTATGTGTGGGGGTGTGTGTGTTCTAGCTCTGTCCCGAGTTCCAAAATACACCTCGTGGTGGAAGTTGTTTGTTGGAACTATTTCAAACTATTTTAGATGAACAGTTGTTCTGTGTGCAGCTGTAGCACACAATGACATTTTTTGTAACCTGTAACCTTTTAACGACCCTAATGGTGTCTAGTTGAGAATTTTTGATGTTGGTGAGGTCAGCTAATGTCCCGTGGTGTTCATATGGTGGCCATCTTGAATTGATGTCCATGTGTATGGCATGAAATGCTGATTTACATTCCTGACTTTCATACAGTATTGACACCAGGAATCAAGTAGAAAGGTCACTGACATGGTAAAACCATTTATTGGTGAAAAATAGGAAAATAACACATTTTAGGCTTTATATGGACTTTCATTCCATATTCTCAGACTTTTATGTCATATTCTTAGACTTTCAAACCATATTCTCTGACTTATATCCCCTATTCTTTGTTGAAATTCATATAATAACCTTGCAAATGATATAGGAGAATAAACTAGTTTAATTTGGCTACTGCAGAAAACTCAATGACCTTTTCATTTGATTCCTGGTGTCAGTATTATATGAGAAAGTGACGTCAATTCAAGATGGCTGTCATGTGAACCCCATGGGACGTCAGTTGACCTCTGCACCATCAAACATTCTTAACTGGGCACCATTAGGATTCTAAAAAACAAACAGATTACAAAAAACTGTGGGTTCCTGGCAGGTGTTCAGCAGTTAAAGCGCGAGCCTGTCTGTTGTCTTTGAGCCGAGGTTTTACCCCCCTTGTTGCAACATGAGGTGCAGGAAAGCATCGTGAGACTTGAGGAGGACAAAAACATCACACTGGTTTGTTGGGCTGGAAAAGAGCTGGAGAGCCAACAACAAATATACATTTACTCCTCTCTGACAGTAAACTGAATGTCTTTGGGTTGAAAGTAAAACAAGATATTTGAGGACGTCACCGTAGACTTTGGGAAACACTGATTGACATTTTTCACTATTTTCTGACATTTTAAAACAAACAACTATTAATCAGTTAATTGAGAAAATAATCTACTGATTGATCGACTATGAAAATAATCATCAGTTGCAGCCCTAGATATTGCTAAGGTGTGCTTCCTCTTTAAAGGGATAGTACAAGATGGCCTCCATAAAGGACTCAAACTCTGACAGCTTATTTGTTTGACTACAGCATGAATAAATTAAACTAAATTAAATATACTCTTAAAGTGATACTCCACCTTGTGAGAATAACCCACTCAGTATGTACTCCCCACTATGCCGATGTGATGATAAGTGAAGATCTTCAGTTCACAAAACAATCCTGGAGTTTTAGGAGAAACAGGGTAGCAGCCTCATCCAGTACAATGGCAGTGAATGATGACCACGGATAAAACGTTAAAAAAAAGAACACAAAACAAACACAAAATGTCTCCATCCTGCTTGTGTGGTGTAATCCAAGTGTCCGCGAGCCACGACATTAAAAATTAACCGCAAAAGACGCCATTTACGTCATGTTTTTAGCAGAAATATCAACTGCTAAACAAGCAGGATGGAGACATTTTGTGTTTGTTTTGTGTTCTTTTTTTTAACGTTTTATCTGTGGTCACCATTCACTGCCATTGTACTGGATGAGGCTGCTACCCTGTTTCTCCTAAAACTCCAGGATTGTTTTATGAACTGAAGACCTTCACCCATCATCACATCGGCATAGTGGTGAGTACATACTGAGTGGCTTATTCTCACAAGGTGGAATATCACTTTAACATAAAAGTCATTCTAATGCGTAGTACAATTGTTTGAATCCCTCAATTAATATTGAAACCATAAATCAAATAAAGAAAACAAAGAAAACTGTGATAAACTGTCCACCTTTCTTAACAAAGCAGGGTTTAGACAGTAGTCAGTGACGGAGTTGGTGGAGTTGTTGTTACTGAGGTGCTGTAAATGATGATCTTTTTTTAATCTCAGAGTAATCCTAGTTTAAATAACGTCTTCATCTCCTCACACAGGTGACAGAACGGTGGGACTCTCTGCTGGAACCGAGGCTGATCATTTAAATCTGTCCAGACAGCGACTGTGAACTTCAGCACCAAAGTTAATCTGGGAGTCACGTCTTTACATCACACATGACAGCTAAGAGATACGATTGTGGTTGATTATATTCTCTTCTCTGTGCTTTTAAATAAGTCAAGAGCAACTGCAGAGAAAAGTGCAGGTGTTAGAATTATAAAAATATTAGAATTGTTCCTTTTTAAATTGTGGTTGGATATGAAACACTGTTTTAATATGAGCGATTGTTTCCAGGACTGGGACATAATGGTTTTATGTTTTATACAATGATGTGACTGTAAATTTCAACTGTGTATTAAACTGTTTTTCTAATAAAACACTGCATCTCCTGCTCTGACTGCAGAGTGCATGTCTGTAACAGTCCAATGTGGAAATCTTCCATTTTATGGAAGCTCAATTCTGCCAGTAAAAGAAGAAAATGGTTGAACTGGCAGGAATTCATGAAACAGAAGATTATGAGAAAGTGTTAAATTCCTTTTGTCAAAAGGTGCATTTTTTACTTTTTAAGTCAAAATTATGATACCAATTTTGAAATAGTAAGTCCAAATTTTTACTTGCCACAAATAACAAAATAATTCAATTGATCATCAGAATAGATGCAGATTAATTTAATAGTTAATTAATAACAGATTAATGGTTGCAGTTCTAAATGTTTTATGTTTGTTGTTAGGTTTATTAGTTTGTCAGCTGTTACTTCCTTTGTTTTGCAGAATTTATTGATTGGTTGATTGATTAAAAAAAAAAAAAAAAAAAAAAGAATTTTCCACCCAGTGAAACGTTTTTTCACTAGAGGTCATGATAATGAATTGTCAGCAGTGTGTGCACTGTGCATGGTAGGGTATTGTTCTTTATTTTAAAACTGTGATCCTGCTAATTAATCTCTATTTTTACTAAATGTATCTGTAATCTGAGTCAGTTTTGTAACTAATGTCACGCAATTATGACTTTTTTCTCATGATTTTTACATTTTAGCTCATAATTTTGACTTTCCATGGGGATATTTTTCTAACGCTTGCGGAAATGCGCCTCCACAGTAGCTGGAGTGGAGCTGAATACGGCTTTAAGGACATTTCAGGTCGTTGAGGCAGCCCTTTTATTTTGGAGCAAAGCAGGAGGCCGGTTGTAACACACGTCCCAGGTCTCTTATTACGGCTCGAAGGAGCGAGGATCGAGGATGGAGGGGGATCTGAGAGGAACAATGAGCGACGACACACGAGAGCAGCCTTCACGGTCTTTTAACCAGCCGACGCAGCCACTTATTTACTGATTGGACGCTGCAACTCATCTGACTGAGCTGATACATGACAGCATGACAGTAGTTTCATACCAGTGTGAAGACTGAGAGATTAAATTTAAGTGTATCACTCCCATGTTTAATATTTTATTTATTTTCTGATTCACCATCCAGTTAAATGTGTTAACTGCTGGTCTGTGATGCGCAGGTTTCACTTAATCTGCAGATCTGATGGGCCGATTCATAAAATTGAACTTTATGATTAATAGCGGATGGATCGTGGAAGCGTCTCTCCTCCAGGAGAGAGGCGGTGCGTAATTGCGCACTTGGCACAAGAGCTGCGCGCCAGGAAACGTTTGCGTCAGCTTCTCTAATCATTAAAGTAAATCATGGTAGAAAACACTCAGACCCAAATACAGTACATAGTAAAGAAATCACCTGAAGGCTCTGTCCTTAAATCTGAGACGATAAATGGTCCAAGTGGAGGCAGGTTGATTTATGCGCGCAGGAGGATTCAGACGAACTCAGTTGATCCTCTTATCACTAAAAATCACCACAAGCAACCTTCTTCATTTAATAGAAATGATTTTCTTTTCATCCCCATCCCCCTCCTTGAAAATTATGATTTTAATAAAGTCAGAAAGAGGAGAGTCTGTCCGTCAGTGAGAAATACTTTTTACATGATTTATCTTCAGTTCATTAAGTCACAGCTGAGGCTGGTCATTCCTGAGCGTCGGGTTTGATACGAGTTACATCATTTTAATCTTTCGTGAAACATTTAATGTTATAAATGATTTAGAATTTTCAAAATACACAACAATATCTTGAGCAATTCAATAATGAATTCACGATAAGAATGTCAATAGGTGCAAGTAATGAATAAATACTGTAAACGCCCTCTGCCTCTGATCAGGACACAGTCACTGTATAACTACAGACTGCAGGTTGTTTTTTATGTGCAGGTGTTTATTGCTGCTCTTTAAACAGATTTCCTCGCGTTCTCTCTCATCGCTTCGTTTCCTCGCGTCTCTCCACGAGTCCTCGGTGGGAGGGACTAAGACGCAAGGAAAGGACGCAAGTGAAGATGCAATTTAAGAGACCTGGGACGAACCCCTGGATTATTAATCAGCAGCTGGCTTGTGACGCAATGCCTCGTGCCCACGTCGTACATCATCGTCCTTTTCCGTCATTCGCGCCCGCCTCCTGAACGAGCGGTGCTGCTGCTGATGTCACAGCGGCACCAGTCGGTCCGACGGCGGAGCTGAGGACGGGGACGACGATGGCGACCGTCAAGCCGGTGTTTTAACAGTCAGTTTGTTTGGGGGAGAAGAGAAATCTCCCGTCGACTAAGCCCGCTCTACAATGGAAGGACATGTTTTTCCCGACCAAACGCAGCTCTTGCAGTTTCTGAAGAGGCTCAAGGAGGTTTTCGACGTGTGTGACGAGGATGCTGACGGCTTCATCCGGGTGGAGCACTTGGTGGACCTCGGTCTTCAGTTCGGTCAAGGAGACGAGGTGAGACTGAGGCTGGGTACCTACAGGCAGACAGCTTCTTCTTTACATGCGTACATTCTGTGTTACACCAGCTGTGGTCGCTCAACCAACCTTTAGATAAGATATTTAGTAACAAGTGGTGGCTGCTGGACCTCATGAGCCTGTGACACCAACAGACACACAACCTGTCCTAACCTGTGTGTTTCATGTCACAGGTGTGCTAGAGGTGATAGCATTTATTAGCTAGCAGCACAGACTGTGTGCTGGACTGTTGTACTGCTGCAGAATTGTGATTTCTGTGTGTAATATATAGGCCTGAATGCTTATTTTATTTCATTTAAAATATGTTCGAAATACATGAATCAAATCAAATCAAATATAGGCCTGTAGATAAATAACTTGAAAAACAATAGAAAAAATATAAAGTATTTTTGTATGGGATCCTAAATAACCCTTGTATTTCATTTTCATTTCATTTCAAAATAGATAAATAAAAGAGGATAAACCCCGTGAGATGCACTGACTCGTTTTCAAGGGGGTCCTCAGGCACAAACATTTAACAAATAAACAATGTAAAGAAATACATAAATAATAGAAATAAGTTAAAGGGATAGTTCACCCAAGAATGAAAGTTCAGTCGTCATCTACTCACCCTCATGCTGATTGTAGGTCAGGCTTCAATTTCACAGGAGTTTTACAGGAACACGGCACTGCAGAACCTCCCGAACAATGGAAATGAATGGTGACCAGTCTTTAAACAGAAAAAAACAAACAAAAAAGAATATAAAATGGCACCATGCTCCTCATCCACATGAGCATGGCTCCAAGCTAAGGATCTACAGTGAAGATTCATGTTAAAAACATAGTGTAAATGATGTTAACTTGGCATGTTGGGGCTTTAGGAGACTTGGATTACACCAGAGCAGTATGGAGGCATTTTATGTTTTGTTTTTTGTTTGTGGACTAAAAACTAAACCTGACATTCAGTCTGCATGAGGGTGAATAGATAATGACTGAATTTTCATTTTTGGGTAAACTATCCCTTTAAATAATCCAACAAGACAAAAGAAGACATACACAGACATATTAACATCTGCAAGGACATACGCATAAGGGCTCGCTGGTCGTCACAAACCACACCTACATCTGTTACAAGTGTCATCTGAATAAAAAGGACAAGAACTAAATAAAATAAATAAATAAACTGACCGGTAGAGCTGCAATGATTAATTTGTCGATTACTAAATTAATTGACAATTATTTTGATAGTCAATTAATCAGTTTGAGTAAAAAAGTCCAAATTCTCTGATTTCAGGTTCTTGAATGTGAATATTTTCAGGTTTCTTTACTCCTCTCTGACAGTAAACTGAATATCTTTAAACTGTTGGCAAAACAAGACATCTGAGGACGCCAAAGAACTATTAATTGATGAATCTAAAAAAAAACAAACAAACCGATTAATCAACTATAAAAAAAATTGTTATTTGCAGCCCTACAGACCAGATAACATTATGTCAGAATACATAATACATAAATACATACAGGCAAATTATTTCAGTCTGATGGTGTTTTCAACTTAAAAGCTTGTCTCCCAATGTCTTTAAAAATTTGGTATTGGCATTAATTTCCTATATTCCCATTGTAAAAGTGTAACTCTGGCTACACTTTGCCATATTTAAAGGGTTAAGTTTATGCTAACACACTTTAAGGGTCTAGTGTGCAGTTAGCAGAATATGGCAACAATTGTATATAATATTCATAAGTCTGTTTTCATTAGTGTTTAATAGGGCTGCACAATTAATCACAATATTATGGAAATCACAGCATGGTCAGTGCAATATCCAAATCACAGAAACAGACCTGAATCACACTTTTTTGGAAAAGGTGAAATGTGTGAGAAGACAGCTTTATAATGAGGTACTGTCATGCTGCAGAGGTGACCTGATCTAAAAATATTCTTCAGATGAAAGAAAACATGTTTGTTTGGTACAGACCCCAAAAATATCACATCATCATGATTTAAAAAAAAAAAATTTCAGTAAAAATGAAAATTGTGATGCAGAAATCACCTGAAAATGAGAATAATTGTGTTTTCCTTAGAATGGGTCCTTTCTATCTACAGAGGGCACGGGTCCTCACAGAGGCTGCCATGTTGTACTGCCATGTTTCTCAAGTAGCCCAGAATGGACAAACTAAACACTGGTTCTAGATACAGACTTTCACATTTTGTTTGAGTTTCACGACTACCGTAAGGTTGTCCCACATGCTGGCAATGGTAGGAGAGAGACGAGGTGTCTGCAATCTGCAGATGCTCACCACTAGATACCACCAAATCCTACACACTGGTCCTTTAACTTAAAAATGCTTCTGGTCTTTTACCAGTCAGCCATTTGGTGATGTTTTTTCTTCATCCATTACTGACCAGATGTGTCCTGCAGGGCTGCGACTAATGATTATTTTCATGGTCAATTAATCGGTCGATTATTCTCTCTCATTGTTTGCCTATAAAATGTCAGAAAATGTTGATCAGTGTTTCCCAAAGTCCAAGATGATGTCCTCAAATGTCCACAACTCAAAGATATTCAGTTTACTGTGATAAAGGAGTAAATAAACCAGAAAATATTCACATTTAAGAAGCTCAAATCAAAGAATTTGCACTTTTTTTGTTGAACAATGACTCAAAACGATTAATCGATGATTTAAAAAGTTGGCGATTAATTTGATAATTGATTAGTCATTGTAGCTCTAGTATCCTGTGAAAACAAAGGGTATTTTTAGGAAATACACAGAGATACAAAATATCACAGCACTGGCATCAGAGGGCTACATAATGTTATTGGCTCAAAATGAACATTTCTGCTAATATAACGCCTTAATTATGCGCACTCCACGTGAGTATGTCTGGTGTGGTTTTTTGGAGGTGTATGAAACGGATGGCAAAGTTGCTATTTGCAATGACTGCGTAGTGTTGGTCATTTAAGGAGGAGACAAATCACATCCCTTCAACACTACAAATTTAATTGCCCTGAATTCTCATTGGCTTGTTGTAGTTATATCAGATCACATGCAATGAGGGGAAGAGGGCAGTATGTTCCCAGCATTCTTCTGTGACCTCTAGGGATGGGCAGTATATCAATCATGATATGAGACTACATATTGTATGATATGACATAAGTGTTGTCTTTTCCTGGTATTAAAGACTGCATCACAGTAAAGTGATGTCATTTTCTGAACTTAGCAGACTGATCCAGCTGTTCTCTTATTTGCGTCCACGCACTCATTATATCCATATTACTGATGATTATTTATCAAAAATGTTTTCATATTTTTTGAAAGCACCAGAAGTCATCCCTACAATAATCTTGCAATATTGATAAATATTGACATTGAGATATTTGGTCAAAAATATTGACCCTAAAGTTATGTTATTTTAGAGAAAATATCTATTGAGAACCTAAAAATACCAAAATATTAAATCAGCCATATTGCCCAGACCACCTAATATGAATCAGTATCCCCTTGTTGCAAGTTGCATGTATGTTCTGAACAGCTCAGTCACAGATAGGGCTACACAATATGGCAAATTGTGATTGTAATATGTGATACAATTAGGGGGAATGATCATTTTTGCATCACAGTTTCATTTTGACTGAACAACAACAAAAAAACTATTAAAATTTTGGTGGTGTGACATTTTATGACCAAAACATGTTTTCTTACATCTGGAGAACAAGATTTGTAACCTCTGGCATCTCTGCAGAACTATAGTACCTCATTATAATGCTGTTTTCTCACACATTTTTCCTTTTTCAGAAAATTGCAATTTGGTTAGTTGTGTAATTTGGATATTGCACTTGGCCATACTGTGATTTCAATAATTTTGCAATTAATTGTGCAGCCTTAGTCAAAGTCAAGAAGATTTTGTGTAGCAGAATTTTTGAAAAGTTATTTCTTACATGGGTCACCATCTTGTGATGTCCTTAGATTCATCAGTTCTCCAGACACCTCATCACTGTGGCTCTGTGCTCGTGCTGATGCAGCAAGCTGAAAATACCTTGCCATATGTCCGTGTTGCCATTCTAACGTTTGACTCAACGCCATTGTGAGAGCTTCAGCACCAGCTGCACGAATACCACACTACGACACCTGGGGCACGGCGCTGTTGTAGATTCTTAATGCTAAGCTCGCATTTTAAAATGTGCCTCTTTGGGGCCTGACAGTACTGGCAGCCTCATTTCAGGACCATGGAGAGGGCTCTGCCAATCCCAGCTTCAGCATCCGCCCCGGCCCACCTGGAACCAGCAGGGTGGCTCCAACTCTTGATTCAAATTGCTTACCCCATGATTCCGCTGCTCACTGTTCTGTTATATTAGAATATCTTCATATTTGGAGCCAAATGCTGCATCTGTCTTCATTACTGTGAAAGTTGTGGCTGGCTGGTGTGTTTGGAGTGATGTCTGGAGAGGGCTGATTCCAAAAATGACTGCACAGTGTCCCTGCCCAGTTTATCGGTCTGTTCAAGTGAAAGTCTCTTTGTATTGAAATGTAGACACACGTGTCAGATTAAACTGTGAATGGTGACAGGAGATGGTTTGGACTTGGTCTGATCCACAGTGTGTGAGTGTGTGTGCGCCAGTGTTTCCCACAGATTTCATTCATTTTAGTATGCTGTGAAATTCAGTTGGCAGAGATGTGGTCAGAATAAGTAATCCATGAGATTATTTTTTGGTCAAAGTTACGTTATTGTTGTGTAGAGTAGGCGAGGTTTCAGAGTGTTTTTTCTGCCAACACTGAAGTGGAAGTGAAGAATGTGTGGCTGTTTGTCACTGGGTGTTGAATCAGCCATGAATGGCAAAACCAGAAAGAGTTTTCAACCTAGAGTGCTGCAGGAATGAGTCCTAAAGCCAAGAAATGAGACAGCATACTTGCATGTCCAGTTCTCTTATCTTGAGGTCAGCCTGTTTTTTGGGTTTTTAGTTAGATGCCTGAAATAAGATCTGTGGTTAACACAAGCTGAAGAGATTTTCATTTTGTTCTACAACATAAAATGCAGTAGTAAATAACTCACTCATGAATTTGGAAGCTTAAACACACAAATTGTTTTTCTGTTTTTGGAGCTGTGCTCCCCTGTGTTTGTGTCAAAAAAGGGAGCGCTTGATTTGCAAAATCTCATGAGATTTGTACTGATCGCTCTCACGCTCCTTCAGGGGTCTGGGGTACCCCTCTAGACATGACCCTCTCTGTGTCTCTGTCTCTCACAAACTCTGAAAAATAAATTCAAAATGCGCCTTGTACTTTTTGGGCAGCTAATCGATTAATTGTTTCAATAATCGATGAGTAATTGACTCTCAAAATAGTCATTAGTTGCAACCCTAATTCCCATCACAAACAGGCTTCAAGCTGTAACTGAAAAAGATAAAACCAATGGCTGCTGGGAAGAGTTGAAAATTGTATCTTAAAGGAATGGTTCACCAAAAAGTGAAAATTCTGTCCACTCACTGTCATGTTGATTGAAAGTCGGATTTAGTTTTTTAGTCCACAAAACACTGCTGGAGTTTCACAGGAAAACAGTGTTGCAGAATCTTCCAAACAATGGAAGTAAATGGTGACCAGTTTTCAAATGTAAAAAAACAACAGATTAAAAACATAAAATGCCTCCATACTGCTCGTCTGGTGTAATCCAAGTCTCCTAAAGCCCCAACAAGCCAAGTTGACTAAAAAGACGTGATTTCCACCATGTTTTTAGCCTGAATATTCACTGTAGATCCTTAGCTTGGAGCCACGTTCATGTCCACATGCACACTGTCTGAACTGGGTATGTGTGGTGTGACAGTGTGCAAACAGCATGTCAAGACTTTAGGAGACTTGGATTACACCAGACGAGCAGTATGGAATGATTTTATGTCTTTTTTTTTTAGTTGTTTTTCGACGTTTGAAAACTGCTCATCATTCACTTCCACTGTTTGGGAGATTCTGCAACACTTTTTTTCCCTGTGAAAATGTGGACTGAAAAAACTAAACCTGACCTTCGATCAGCATGAGGGTGAGTAAATAATAACTGAATTCTCATTTTTGGCTGAACTATCCCTTTAAAACACGTGGTAGTTACTGGGAATGCTGAGCAATAATGTTTGCTAAAATATGCACTTCATTTGAAGTCCTGGATCCAGGGGAGGGATGGACTAGCCTCCTTTACATTCAAGCGTTCATTCATTCAATACATCCATTCAGTTACCATCCGCTTCCTCAGGCACATTGTTATTCCTGTGTTTGGATGGGTCTGTTTGGTCACACCAGCTTATTTGGAGACTGCTGTGTGAAACATGTGGAGAAAGAAATAGAAACCAGTGGAGAAATGGGAATGAGTAGTAGAGGAGGCAGATTAAATCCTGGCTGCACTCGGTATCACAGATAAATGATATCTCACAGAGAGAGTAGATTTTTCTTTAAGCTGTCATGGCGGCTGAACACCCTGAACACATCACTAAAAATAACTCAGTCGTACTCAGAGGAAGCTACTTCTTCATCTTCCTCCTCCTCTCACGCGGCTCCTCTCATCTCTGTGTTCTTTGTCGCCATAGCAACGTGAGCTTCACGAGGAGTCTACATGCGGATTGGTCGGTTATTAAGTAATGAAATGATCCGCCTAGCTGCTGAAAACAGCCTATGAGACGGTGCTCACTGCACCAGTCCTGTATTTACATTTGTTTTATTTTGAAAACAATGTTCTCTCCTATTACATGTCCAGAAACATACACATCTGTGGTGATTCAGTCACTGCAGTGAGTGTCAGATCACTATACAGTATAAAAAACATCTTTATTCCTCATGTTAATCTTGCAACCACACTGCTGTTCATATACTGCACACATGCACACATACACTCTCGGGATTCTTACAGCACAGTACACATGCAATATTTATCTAAGTACATACTGTATAATGGATTTCTTTCTGTATTTGTTCAGTATTGCTTTTATTGGGAAAACATTGTGTTTGTGTTTTCCTTGAACGACCAACCCATTGTGCTCATTTTAGACTTACAATTTGTGCTTTCTTATATTTAACAATTACTCTTATATATTATAACCTCACAACATTTTCCAAAGTATGCAACATTCATTATCGTAGAGTTTTAATGTGTTTTTCTTCCAGGGTTCATTGGTTTCCATTTATTTCAAAACACTACAAAAAGCTGTAGACCTGCAATGCCAACTATTTTGTTATTGTTTTATTTAATGAGTAATTTTTTTAAAAGCCAAATTTCCCTGAATTCAGCTTCTTAAATGTGAATATTTTCTGGTTTCTTTATTCATCTTTGTGGGCAAAACAAGACAGTTTAGGAGCCAAACAACTATTAATCGATTAATTGCGAAAATATTCAACTGATGGACTGAATGAAATGAATGAATGAATGAAATTTAGGGCCGCAATGAATGATTATTTTCATAGACATTAATGTCTCAATTATTGTCTTGATTAATCAGTTAATTTCACAGTGACATGACGTCTCTGTGGGTCAGACTCGTGTCTCTGTTCTCTGCTGTCACACATGTTTTGCATAAATGATTTGCAGCAGTGTTTCTCATCTTTCATATAAAACCAAAACTTATTCTAAACTTGCGCGTTATGAAAGTTTGGTGGTGTGATGCGGTACAGTGTCACTTCTGTGGCTGTTTTCAGCGCCGTCTGTTTCGATGAAATGAAGAGGGGACACAGGAGAGGGAGGGGGAGCGCTTGTTTTGTGTCATCGCAGCAGCAGGCGCCCAGCGAGAGCAGTGTAGGCAGAGGCAGGAGGAGAGAGAGAACAGAGGAAAGTTACAGTGGAAGTTCCTTGATGCCAAAAATGAAACATGTGCGTCCTAATGAGATGTATCGATACACTAGTGCTGCATCAATTTGTTTCAGATTCATGTTCAGCTTTTTACCGATACAGGCCGTCTGAACCGATGCACTCATATCTTACACATTGAAGTCCGATGCATCGGATTCATGAGTGAATCGTTACACCTCTAATTGGTTTCCTTTTGCCTAACCTGACCTGATCATTGTGTAGTAACACAGCTAAAGTTGTAGTTACAGGTAATTAAAAAGCCCACTGCTGACGAGTGATAGACCAATGAATCTGTTAGCTGAATAAACAGGACAAATATCTGGCATTTTGACAAAATAAAAAATGTCTGCAGACACATCAGTGTCAGTGTCAGTGTGGCTGCTGTGAAGGTTTTTTGTTTTTGTTTCTTTATAAGTTGTTTGGAGCCCTGTACTATAACTCTCACTGTCATCTTGGTGTAAACATTTGCCTAAATTTCCTCAGTCATTGTTAGGGAGTTTTCCAGTTTTAGGTATCATACTGAGGCCTTTAGGTCACTGGGAGGCCTGCGCTAAATTTCTCCTTGAGACAGTAGAAGCAGCTGTCCCTTTTGGGGAAAACGAGGCAGTCCCTGATAGTGTTGCTATGGCGGCCAAGGTCGGAGATGTGTCTTTCGTCTCTCTGAATGGAGCAGACTTAACTGTTTCACGGACCTTGACGATTGGGAGTAAAGGCTGCCGATCTGTGTTCTCAGACCTCGTTCATTCATGCTTCCCTTGTTTTGGATTTGCAGACTGATAGACTAATCCTGTTTGATTAGATGTGTTGGGTCTGACCTAGGGATAGATTATTTATGGCATTGTGTATGAAGGTTTGCAGACTATCCCAGAGGCCTGAAACTCCAGAATTGAAAGGAACATCAGGACAGGAAAATCAGGGTGTACTGACTATTCTTTAATTCTCTTTGGCCAAGTTTCATTAAACTACGTTTCAGTGTAAGACATATTGGACTTCTGTGAACTTTCTCCTTTTGATTTATGGGCAAAAGATAAAAATCTGCAACAGTTACCAGGTTATCTTCCAAAAATCAACACATTTCTCCCATTTGAAATGACAGCAAATCTGATCTGATCTGAACTGTTATCTGAACTGTTACAGGCTGGTGTTAAATATGTATTATGTAATGCAGTTGAACGACATTGTTTCCAGCATACTGTACTCTTAAATACCTGTCATGTTCTTAAATCTACAGTAATAACCGTGAATCTAAAGTGCTGCTGTTGGCTGTTGAAAACTGTACTGATTGTATTGAATTGTATTGAACTGTATTTGATTGTTGGGGGAGTTTAGGAGAGGCTGTCCCAATCCAGTCTGACCTTCTTTTGACCACTGCTCTACAATGACACTCCTCTCTTTACTGATATTATACAAAATATTCTTAATCTTATAGGATGCCATTCAAAACAGTTGCAGTGTGTGGCATGACGGAGGCAGACTGTGGAACATCTATTAATTATTATAACAGGTGGTCATAGAACAATAGAAAAGCAGATAAAAACACAGACGGCGATCTCTGTGTAAGGGTGGAAAATAATGTTTAGATTAGGTGACGCTGGTTTCTGACATTAAAGAGTCCGACACAGAGCAGCATTAGCTTTAGGCACAGCATGTTGACGTTTGCATTAAGCCTGTGTGATGATGATGTGGCACTGAGCTGTGGGATGTGTGACTGTGTGTGTGTGTGTGTGTGTGTGTGAGAGATAACATTTGTCAGACAGTATGTGGCTCTGTAGACACCGGTGTAGTTCCACAGCATACACTGTGCTCTCAGTAGGCCATTTTGATCTGCTTATCCAGACCCAGAAACTTGCTCCCATCAAAGCTAATGTCTACATCAAAGCCTGTGTCCAATTGGTATGCCTGTCAGAGTCGTAGCCATAATCTTCTGATGTGCGACAGTAGAGTTACTTCAACCAAAGGAAATGTTACATCAACTTTGTTTGGAGGGGAGCTGATGAAGGGGCAGAAATAAGCTGCCTGGAGGGGAGGCTGAACACCACTGTCAGCATGGCTCAGAGCACCGAGGACATGTAGGTAGACATACCTTACTTTTGCCTCATTTCCACTGCATGGTACGTCTCTGCTCGGCTCAACTGGAACAACTGGAATTGTGACAATAACCACATTACTACAATACAATAATGAAGCCCATTACTGTCATCACCACAAATCTTATTTTATTTTTTTAATACATCTATGAATCAGCACTGTCTCACACAAGTCAAGAACAGTCTCTGATTGGTATGTTGGGATTACCTGTGGGCGGCTAACAACATGCTAACAACAACAACACAAATGACTACAGAATAGGGCTGAACAATTTTGAAAAAATATCTAATTGCAACTATTTTGACTGATATGTGATATGATTTGCGATATTGGAAGGAATGCTAGTTTATACATCAGTATTCTCATATCATTGTTAAGGATCTCTACCAAACAGATGATTTCTTAAGTCTGAAAAAATATGATGTGTAGGCCAGGACATTTCTGCAGCATGGTGACATGTAATTTAAAATGGTAGTTTGAAAAACACTGTATTTAATACATATTGCGTCTCCTGCATCTTGAAAATTGCTGGAGGTCATGTACTGATTTCAATAAAATTTCAATTACTTGTTCAGCTCTACTACAGACATTCAGTGTTGGGCTCTGACCCCTACTCTTAGGTAACTGCACCGGCTTCTCTGGTTTGCTTGCTACTGGCGGTAACTAGCTACATCCGGCTGCTCTTGTGGGCTGGACATAGCCGCTAATGATATTTATAGCTCCACCCCCTCAGTGAACGGGATTGGTTCCTTTGCTCACTGTAGTTTCAAAGCAAGAAATGCTCAGACATGGTGTTTACTGCTTATTTCTCTCCTGATATGTCTTGTAACACATGAAAAACACCACATGGCCATGGTAACAAGCTTAAAAACAGGATTTTCATTGGAGGGGGTCTTTAAAAGTTGTGTTTTGTAGTGTTTTGTGGACTGAAAAACTAAGCCCGACCTTCAGTTGATATGAGTGTGGCTGGATGATGACTGAATTTCCATTTTTGGGTGAACCATAGCTTTAATTACAGTAACGTGATTAGTTGTCATTTGTTACTTTCCACCTCTGGAAACACAGCAACTGCACATTCAGTGCGTTAATGTCACCAGCGCAGGAAACCCATTCAGTCATTCAGACCACATCCCTGAACTAACTTATCAGATGAGAAGTTCATTCTTGTTAAAGCACTGTAATCAGTATTTTCATGTGAACAAAAGTGACGAGGTGATCGTGTGTGTAATGAAAAATGTTGCTCATGGTTGCAAACTCACAAGAATGATCACCCAAGTTTACATATTGTCTCAGCTCTATGTGACATAATCTAGTGTACAGTATATGTCCTTATAAAGTCAGTGATGTGTTTACAACTTGTTCCACTGCCCCCAAGTGGTCAAAACGATCTAGTTCTGATTTAAGATTGTCATCAAACTCAGTAGATGTTAACAGTTGGATTGAAAAAGAAGCAACTGAACTATTGACCTGTATTAAGCTTCGTAATTTAGATTCACATACTGTAGATTGCTGCTGTTTATAGCACTCCATCACCTGAAGTGTCACATGGTGGTTGGTCATGTTAACACTTCAAATCAAACCAATGTTCATTTCTGCCATTTACAGTAACCAGCTTGTTAGTGCGTATGTGAAACCTGCTGACTGACTGTGTGATTCATTCCCATCTTTTTTCACACCTCTGTGCTTCCTTCTATCTCTACTTTTCTGTGATGATTATTTTTATAATGTATAACGTATGTTCCCTGATGCGTACAGTAAATGTGATTCATCGCTACAGATATGTACAGTCTGCATTTGGACTAACTGAATCGACAATGTGACCATAGCAAAGAAGCAAACATTCATGAAATTCTATTTTTGCATGACTTCATAATTATCTGCAGCTCCTGCTGTGGTGATTTGTGTTCAGTTACAAAAACTGGAATCCTCATGAATTTGAATGATAATTATATAACAGGTGCTTCTTATATAAAGACGTTTTGAACAGGCTCCTGCCCCTTGGCTGTTTGTTTCAGGAACAGCACAAAATACCAGGTTTATATTTTCTTATTAGGTATATTAAATGGGATGTTTAAGGTGATTGATTTATGTGTCATTTAAAACATATTACTGAATGAATCAATACACCTACCCTGTGAAATTTTACAGCATTGATTTCTCTGTCCTGTGATAAGGTTCAGCCAGTCACAACAATGACATCAACAGCAACGTGGCGGTGAATCATCATAGCTGATGATGTCTCACAGCAGCTTGTACTCTTTGATAAAGTCCATAAAAACTACATTAAGTAAGCACCGCAGACTCTGTTAGCAGTAAAATCAGTCTTTATTATTGGCAGTTTTTATTGTTCCACAGGGGAAACTTGGCTTGAAGTGGTCCATGAAGGTGCACATGTGCTGTTCAGTGGGTGCACCACTGCGTACAATAGCTTGTGTAGGTGCTGACTGCTGGTAGTAGCAGCCGACATGAAAACAGCTGTTTATTTGAAATCACCAAGACATACTCAAACTGAATCACTGTCGTCTTGTCATTCTCTGGTGGAAAATCTACTGAAATAACTGTCCGCCATTTCTGTTGTGATTAGGGATGATAATGATTAATCAATGATCGATTGATCAGTTGTTAAGAATTTGGTTGATCAATAAAGACCTGAAATATAACATTATTTTTACAGGTTAAATTTCAGACTTTTTGATGCCAGTGTTTAATTAAATTCAAGGCCAGTTTTGCAATAAAACTAAACTTGATATTTGAAAATATAAGCATTGACTTCTGAATAAATACATATTGTCATTTCAAAATTGCAAGTAACACAAAGTGAGTTGGTTGAATTAAAGAACATCCACCCAAACACATTTATTAGCAAAAACCTAAAAAACCTGAAATACAATAGAGGAGACACTGGAATTCAAGAGTTGCAGCTGGAGTCAATTTTAGACCATTAGACCATTCAGTCGATAAATGTTTAATTCTGTACAGTTTTATTTGTATAGTGCATAATCACAACAAAGTTATCTCAGGGCACTTTTCAAATCGAGCAGTTCTAGACCACACTCTTTATAAACCCACCAAGAGCAAGCACTGTGGTGACTGGTGAGGAAAGATTTGGGAATATTTAGTACTTTGTAAGGCCTTTTATTAATAAATCTGAGTTTAATACATTTTAAGACTGTAGAGACTGGAGATAGCCACCTGATTTTATGAGCCTGCTCCACATGTTATCCAATATTAAAGTATATGTGGTTAATATGTCAGCCTTTATGTCTTTATAAGTTTCATAGGCCATGCAGTGCTGTCAGAGAATGAGTATGTTGCTGTGGAAATGAAGCTTTGAATTAGGAGGAAAAAACACATTTTGAGTTTTTTAAGAATGACTAATCGGTTAATTGATTGTGAATGTGTGTTTGTGTGTGTGTTCATTAAAATGCAAAGGTGGGTGACATGTTGCACTGTCAATGTATTAACAACCCAAAAAAGATACATGTGAAAAAGAAAACATGCATGTTTATTTTCAGAGGATCAGTGAGTAGCAGTCATCATCTGGAAGTCTGACACAGGATGTACACTGTGGATATAAGCCTGCCATTTGCTAACTATATTAGGCAGCATCTGCTCACTGATGTTACTGTTTTCAAAATCCATGTCACTATAGAAACAACAGCAACTTCAGACAGAGCTAGCAACCTACATACTGTAAATGGTAAGTTACCCTAACCTAGTTGCTAACAGTAGGAGCGTAAACAAGCTAGCAGCTGTTATCTTTTCTTTTGCAAGATATATCCATTTTAATAGCAGGGCTCGCCACTCCACATGCAAATGTTCCACCAAAACAAGTTCCATCTTGACACTATTTTGAAGGCGCAGCGTCGCTGCATCATGGGTTTTGCACCACCTAAGAGTTGATTGATTTCAAGAAATAAAAACAAGCCAGAGCATTTTTCCCCTGTAGCAGAATGATAATAAGTGGAGGCAGACCTTTCATCTCCAGCGCTGACACAGTGCTCGAGAAGAAAGGTCTGGCTATGCAAGACTATCTGGGGACCATGGATGTCTGGGTAAAATTTCATGGCTATCAATCCAATAATTAGGATATTTCAGTTTGAACCAAGAAGATGGACCAACCAGTCATCCATAAAATCACAACACATTTTAGAATTACAGAATTAGCTCAACTGTGTCTGCTTTTTTTTTTTTTTTTGATGGTCTTGGGATACAGAGTGCCATGTAGTGTCCATATTGTAAAGATCTCTGAGGTTTGTTCTCTCTGTTTTGACTGACCTTGCAGGTAAAGAAGCTGACCAGGTACCTGGATCCTAACGCTCATGGGAAAATCAACTTCAAAGACTTCTGTCATGGAGTGTTCGCCATCAAAGGTAGGACATGTAGTTGATTTGTTGTTGTTGTTATTTTGTTTTTCGTTTGTATATCATCTTTTTCATTGGCCCATTTGTGATCAGATCATCTAATTGTTCATCTTATTATGCATATTTAAGTACAGACTTGAAAATCTACTCATAAAAGTACAAGTATCTAAAAAAACCTACTTAATCACAGTGATTTGAGTATTTGTAATTCGTTACTTCCACTGCTAAATGGTAAATGGTAAATGGACTGTATTTATATAGCGCTTTTCTAGTCATAGACTACTCAAAGCGCTTTTACAACTACGAGTCACATTCACCCCATTCACACACACTTTCACACACTAATGACACAGGTGGCTTCTTCTAGAAAGACCCAACCTGTGCATCAGAAATCATTCATACAC
>JAJHUR010073879.1:0-14192 GCA_027495735.1 Lutjanus campechanus
GTGCAGCTACACGAGCAGCTACACCTGCAGCCCGTGCGCATGATGGCTACTGCTAGCAGTAAACCGGAGCTTAAAGACCCTCCCCTGTCGCTAAAGTCTCCTGCTTGGGAACACTTCGGCTTCCTGGGTAAATATTGCAACGGAGAAAGACAGGTGGATAAAACGAGGGCGGAGTGCCGACACTGATCAGCTGAGATCAGGTATGTCGCCGGCAACACGACAAACATGCTAACTCACCTAAAACGGCACCACCCGAGTGTAAATATCACTGCTACAAGAAGAAAAACCAACATAATGCAAACGCAGCTGACCTCGGCATTCAAGCAGCCTCTCCCTGGCAATTCAGATCGGGCCAAAGCTATAACAAGAGCCATTGGAGTTTTTATAGCAGCGGATCTAAGACCATATTCAGTTGTTGAAAATCCTGGTTTTAAACACATGCTCAAGGTGATTGAGCCCCGGTATGAAGTACACCCAAATGAACAACAAGAAAATTTAGGTTTTGCTTTTTGTTTGCATACCGTATCGAAAATGAACCGAACCGTGACCTCAAAACCGAGGTACGTATCGAACCGAGATTTTTGTGTATCGTTACACCCCTAGTAACTGGGTCATGATTTCCGGGTACTGTAAATGTATTTTTTGGTGTGGAGTGCAATTTAGTTCCATTATACTGGAGAGAAGGCAGACATCTCTACAGCTATCTCCAAAACTCTGCAACCCTAGATGAATAAGTAGCACTACAGGCCAGGGGAAAAATATGGATTTTTGATTTTGGGGTGAAGTCTTCAGCGGTCTATGAGCAGAATTGTGGGGTCGTCATTCTAATATGGAAGAGACAGCTGGTACGGATCAACACATATTAATCTTAGTTTCTCAAAATATCAAACCTTTTCCTGCTGACCAACTCCTTCTCTGTAAGCTCTAGCGGCTTACACACGTTTTCCTGAACTTGTCCGTAGTTCAGACATCCCAAAGTGGGCTTGAATTGAATATTTAGTGTGTAAAAGGCTTGGGTGGTATAAAGGTATTATGTTATCCCAGGGTATTAAGAAATCCTGATGGTGTAATTTTCAATACTATCATAAATAAAGACACTCCTCTTTCTATTAAACTGATGGGGAGATGTTGTATTGTTGTGTGGCTTATGCCAGTAGGGATCAGCCTGTGTGTGGCAATGCAGCTGAACAGACAAACATAGTTTTCATAAGAAGAATAATCACAACGTTTTGGGGATAAAGTTACAGGACTAACTAATTAAAAAGAAGAAAAATGCCTCTGCCCCTGTTTTGGATTATGTTGAATTCAGTCCAGACGATAAAGGTAAGCCAACAAACACTACTGACTGGTCAGAGCAGCGTTTCATCATGAGTGTGTAGCTTAAGAGAACATCACAGAGGGCGATACTTAAATACTTAAATACATAATATGCAGTATTTCCAAAAAAATGTATAGTGTTAGGGATGCTTCTGGACATTTGGAAGGGGTGTGTGGCCCCCAGCCAATACAGGGTCAGGACTCATAGCATCCTCTGTCTCCTTCCATTGCTCTCTGATTGTGAGAGCTGTAGAAAGAGATACACACACATACACACACAGGTAAGGCTGTATTCACACAAAATCTGCTGTTGTACCGAAGTGTTTATTTGTGTTTTACAACATGGTGGTTGTGAAGCAATCAGAAAATAATATTTTATTTCTTTGATTCACTGCTTTGTTCTTACTAACGCTGCCAACTCTCTTAATTCACTCTCTATGTCTCTCTCATTTGTTGAGCCGGGGAGGAGGAGCCAACCTTGAATTATGTGTTTATGAAGCAATCCAGCATATTCTACCTTCAAGTCCAGCCCCATCTCCACCTCCTCACCTTTCTGCCTGATCGCCGAGGGATCCGATGAAGATGGCGAAGGCGTTGACCTGCGGGTCAGAGGTCAGGACGCGGGCGAAGCGCTCAGGCTGGATGCCGTAACGCTCCAGGTTGGCATCGCTGAGCACCACCACAAAGTGCTCATCGGCCTCTTCTCGTGCCAGCTCCTTAATGCTGGCATCTGTGCCCTCCAGCGTGTAGTCGCCGCTCATGCAGAACTGAGCGTGGGCGTGCATGGTCTGCAGGGTGGGGGAGAAGGAGGGAGAGAAAGGGAGAGAGAAGGAGATAAAAAGTTTAACAGCACACTCAGACTTTCCTGATGTAACTCATAGTATACTGGACATAATGCAGAGTAATGCACAGGTGGAGAATTAGTTTGTGGTGGCTGACCCTGGGAAGCAGGAGACTGGAGGCTGCAAACAGCACTGAGCACCGAACGCATGAGCTAACTTGCAGTTGTATATTTAAGGATCAGTTCTCTGATGTAACAAGAAAACATATTTTCTTTCTTAGACAGATATAAAACTGTCTGAATGAGCAGATAACATTAACCTGGGAGCAAGACAAATCTGCTGAGCATGTGTTTTCATTTGCTCAGGCAGATACTTCTGTCCCCTCCTTCCTATTCAGACAAGAATTCCACCAGTCTTGGATCTGGTCCGACCAATCACAACCTTTTATTTAATACAGGCCAGGTTCTATAGGATGATTAACAGATGAGCGTCACTGGTCCAGATTTGAAAAGTCACGAGTCACATGTTTCACTGATCTAATAGGTTGCAGGTCTATCCAACGTGTCTAATCAGCAGGTCCATCCAGCGTACTGCTTACCTTGCAGCTGGATTCGCAAGATCATTTGAGAATCCATCTCGCCAGGCGTCTGTGTCTGCACCAAAAGTGGTGCAGCCAATCAGCATCCTAGGAGGGAGCTGGCAGCCACGGGTCCAGTTTCCGGTGTGACCACAGCGAGAAGTGACCAGAACAGAAATGTATTTCTTCACCAAAAGAAGAACAAAGAGCAACACTGGAGGCTTTTCTCCATGGAAAAGATGTTTTCACTCTTCTACCGACTGGCTTCGGCAAGAGTTTGATCTGATTGGTTGAAGTAAGCCCATATTTGACGTGATAGAGAGATGGTTCATCCAATCACCTGCCAAGTGTTCTTTTCAAAGTGCCTGCCCTTTTCCAAACAGTTCCTCAGGACGAGTTCCCAGATGGTTCTGTGTAACAAATCATCTGGTGTGTCAGGTTAGCGCAACGTCTCAGGCTCATGAAACTCAGATCAAACTATCAGACTAGACAGAGCTCATCAAATACAGCGTTGCCTATTTCTCGCCTCAGATGTTTTCAGAAACATATTTTAATGTACTGTTAAGTTGTAATATGAGAAAGATCAGGACCAGCTGCCATTTTGTGCCCTCCTTGGAAATGGACCAATCACTGCTACATCACACATTTCATTGCAATTGCAATTGTCAAATTGCATCCAGAAGCATTTTGGCCTTAGTGTATACACCCCTTGGAAATTGGAAATGAATCAAGAGGTTCAAGACTAATTCACAATTGTGAATTACACTGGCGATGCCAGGCTAAGATGCCACTGGAGGAAAGGGATATTTTAACACAGGCTTTTGAATCAAAGGAACAAAGACAACATTACAAACCACTGATTCCAGTATATTTGGGTGAGAATGTGAGGGAATAACTGGTGTACAGTGAGAAAACATGAATGAACTGATTATGAATATGTACCTTGAGGACTTTGAGTCTCTGCTTGTTATTCTTGGGGATTTTGTCCGCTTTGACCAGCTCGATGTCGTAGCCGTCGCCTGAGTGGCCCACTATGTCGTACTGCGTGGAGGAAACAGTTTATGTAGAAGAAAATTACAAAGGTACAATGGTAAGACGTGTCATACCACATGAATATGAATGGTAACAATGACAGTATTTTCAGGGTTTCCATAGACAAAATTTCTAAACTTCTCCATGGCTTTACCAGGATCCACAATGAAATTTCCAGGATCATTCACAACAAGCATGTATATCTGTCCATGACTGGCTTTCAGGCATGTGAGAAGACTGCACTGACTGTAGTATCAGTGTATTCTTCATGCATTTGATTATAGCACACAATATAGAACTGGTCAACACACATGACCCAACTGGGTAGCACTCACAACTCATCTGTATGGTAACGCAATCCAACTATGTATGTACATACATAGTACACTTGTCTGCAATCATTCGAACATATCAGGCTCTGCTCAGACCCGGTATGAATATGCATCCTGGGTGATCTGATCACAAGTGGACAGCTCTGAGTACAGGTAGGACGCATTTGACATCTGATCACTCAGACAACAATCAGAGTTGGTCTAAGCCACATTTGACTGCATTCTTTTAGCAATGTGAACACAATGTGTCCTGGATCTCCGACATAACTGATGTCCTGTAAGTAATTCATTTGTTTACTTGTAATGCAAATAACATGTGTGCTCTCTTACCTGCAGCAGATGGTTGTGGACACACAAGTAAACCCAGTCTACAACAAATTCTTAATGTTTTCGGCCTTCTTGGAAATTCAGCACATTTTACACAGTAAGTTATTTCTTTCTTTGTGAATAAAAACATTTTATCCGTTCATCTCAGTGGGCTGAAGTTAAAAACAAGCTGTGCTTTCCTCTGCATCAAATGCCAAACATTAAGTTGTTTCTTTCCTTGTAAAATAACATTGTGTTGCTGAGAAGAGCAGACAGGAGAGAGGCTCTGTGGTGCGCTGGGACACACTTTTACTGTCTCTCTAATGTCTTTCTTCATCATCTGTGAAGTGAAAGCATCTGACACACAGTCAGAGAAAGTAAAAGTGTGCATTGTGCTCGTAGTTCAGGTACAAATCCCAGCGTACCACAGAGCATCTCTCCTGCCGAGCTGCTGGCAGCACAGGTAAAACATGAGGCTCATGTGGGCTGACAGAGGAGTTTAGTGTGAACTGAACTAAAAAAACAAAGAACAGAAACCAAATTGGTTTGACATTATGTCAACAGCTACAGAAAATGAATTTGTCATCATGTTACATTATGTGGACATTATCCACAGAAGATTACTGAAACAAACAATGTCATTAGACACAACAAAAATCTATGACTTTTCCAGGGCTGGAAAACTATATTTTGAATTTCCAGGTTTTCCATGACTGTGGGGAGCCTGTATATTTTGTTTAAAACCCTGCTGTATCATCCTCCTACAGGACCTAGAATAGCACTTGGAATGAAGTGTAAAGACGCAGGTGTGATGGTGGAGGCACGTCAGTTCATAACTTATAGAAAACCTTTCACCGCTCCAACCTGCACCCACCACAGCATGTTAACCTCGTCATGCCTAAATGCCTCCCACAGACCATCCGTCACAACCGGCTTACATAAGGCTGGGTCAGCCTGGCACTGGGGGCTCCACTCAGCTATTTCAGGACCCAGGTTACTACGTATATGAGCTATTTCTAATAAGAGCCGTTATGACTTCGGTGGTCAGAGGTATGCGACTGTGTGTCTCAACTGTACATATCACTGTTGCTGGGTAAGAAGCATGTTTTTTAAACTCTTCAGGGACCCTCGAATTTAATTCAAAATATAATTAAAGTCACTCAAATTAAAGTTCAGAGGGTTTTTTTCCCCACAGCCTCTCAGTTTTGGGCTTGTAAACGAGGGTCTAATGGTTGTAATAAACAGGACAAGAAACTGTAAATTGACAAATTCTTGTTTTGATGTTTCATCATGCCATCAAATAGGAATCCTGAATGTGTGTGTTTGACCGAGCACCATAACTTACGTTGTAAGACACACACACACCACTGTATGACAGGTACAGGTAGCACGGGCACAGACAAGTGAAGGTGTGTATGTCTTTTGTGTTATCAGATGCACTTTTATGTAAGGGGTGTTACACAAAGAAAGCAGCTACACTGACATGTGACGAGCAGCACTGATATGTGTGTGTGTGTGTGTGTGTGAGAGAGAGAGCGAGACACTGATATGTGATCAGTATTAGGTTGGGTTGAGTGTCACTTAGGGGCCAAGAAGTCTGCCTCCCTTCAACTTTTTTACACACGTCAAGTCTCCCTCTGCCCTCTTCTCACTGCTCCTCTTCCTCCATCTTTTGCATGATACTACTGATGTTTTTAAAAGCAAACTTAAGACCTACCTTTTTAGCCTGGCTTTTATTTGAACTTTATCTCTTTATTTATTTTATTTCATTTTATTTATTATTGTATATTTATCTATTCATTTACTTTTATTAATCTGTTTTTCTAGTTGGCATTTTTTTCTATTTTGTTACTTATTTATTTTATCTTATTTTAACTTATTTATTTACGTATTTATTGATTGATTGACTTTCCTGGTTAAGAAGAGATACACAACTGCACTTCCCAAAAAGTTGGGACATTGTGTAAAATGTAAATAAAAACAGAATACAATGATTTGGAAAAATTTGTTAATCTATATTCAATTAAACACACTAAATAAACAAAATATTTAGTGTGCAAAGTAATTCATTTTATTGTTTTTTTTTGTAAATATACACTCATTCTGAATTGTATGCCTGCAACATGTTCCAAAAAGATGAGACAGGTTTTGTTAACCACTGTGATACAGCTCAGGCCTCAGAGAAGTCTGCAGTGTTTCTGGATGTTGTTGATATATGTCTTTCTCTTTGCATGGTCGAGTCTTAACTTACATTTGTAGCTGCAGAGACAAACTGTGTTTACTGACAACAGTTTTCCAAAGTGTTCCTGAGCCCATGTAGTCTCCTTTATACAATGATGTGCGTTTTTAATGCAGTTTTTAATGCGGTGCTGCCTGAGGGGTCAAAGGTCACAGACATTCAGTGTTGATTTTCAGCCTTGCCCCTTACATGCAGAGATTTGTCTTTTAATGATATAATGGATAGTTGATGGTAAAATCTCTAAATTCCTTGCAGAGAAACATTGTTCTTAAACTGCAGGATTATTTGCTTGCACAGTTTTTCACAAACTGGTGAACCTCGATCCATATTTCTGAGAATGTCCTTTTAATACCCAATCATGATACTGTCCCCTGTTTACCTGTGGAATGTTTCAAACAGGTATTCCACAACTTTCCCAGTCTGTTGTTGCTCCGTGATCATTAAATATCTTGTCTTTAAAGTTTAAAAGTATTTGCAAATGATTGCATTCTGTTTATCTTTATATTTTACACAACGTCACAGCTTTTTTTGGAATTGGGGTTGTAGTTTGGGAAGTGAATAATGGCAATAATCAGGGGCTGGGGTGGATGGGTAGGAGGTGGTTATAAATAAAGATGAGCTCACAGCAGCTTGTTCATTTGAATCTGTGTGAACTGAACTTGGAGCTAGATGTTATGAAGTCAGAACTTGCACAACACTGGACTTGGTTAAAAAAAAAAGCAGAAGTCATGTGGTGAGGTATCACTATGACCTCAATACGTTTGGAGTCATAAAGCCAATAGGGTGGAGGAACATTAGTGGAAGAAGTATACTGACCCAGGAATTATCCAAATAAAGTCTCATATTACTAAGTTGTGTGAAATGAATTTCATCTAAGAAAGAAAAGCTTAGTTGTTTATTATTGTTTATTTTATGACTACTGTGCTGATACTCGATGCTGCTGTAGGTGGAAACCTGATTACAAGTGATTCCCAAAACTAACGTGGCTTGAACAAATGTTCTAGTTCATGTTTAAACAAAAACATGAGCTCAAAATTCTAAGTAAAGAACTGGTGAGGTTTTAGACTAGAGGGACAGCCTAGTTCAGGGTTTTTGAAGTGAAGAACTTATCCATAGTCAGTGCATCAGCTACAGCAGTCTGTTTGTGTTACTGTGTGACTTCAGTGAGGTAAAATTACTGAAAGGAGTTGGAGAGAGTGATATTTGGCCTATGTAACTGTAGTTTCCAATCAGAAAAAGCTGCCAGTACTCCTGCTGCTTCTTCAAACCAGGGGCGTGTTGATCGGAATCCACTGTAGGTAACACACTGACTATGAATAATTGCCTCATACAACCACACTTCAAAAAAAGCTAAATTGCTAGAAATAAAGAAAAAAAGATACCCATAACAATTTCGCAAAGCTCCAGATGTGGTCTTGAAATTTCTTGCTTCCACACACGTGATGTTTGACGTCACATTCTCACCTTGAACTTGTGCTCGTAGCTCTCCAGAGCCTCCATGACCATACACACAGCCTCCATGGAGCGCTCCAGCCTGCCGTCCACGCCGTTGAAGCGGTACATGCTGCCCGACACGTCGGCTAACACTCGTAAACGTTTGGGCTTCTGCTGAGGACTGCCCAGCTGTAAAAACACAGGGTGACCGTACACCATTCTTGAGAATTAGGACAAATCATGTCCAAGCAAAAAACACCTTTAAACAGTATTAATACCAACACTCTAATTCCAGTTTTTTGGTGACATTTATTAGGATTTCTAAACTTGCTCTGTGCCAGAAAACATCCTTGTCCCAGACAAGAATTCACAACTTTAAATAATTTAAAAATGTGTTATAAGCCTTCTAAAACTGACAATACCTACTGATAACATAGGTATAAAAATCGATTTTTTTCTGAAAATGTTGGCCCTTTAATTAGGTGTAAAAAAGGGTTAGCTATACCCTAAGGACCCCTGTCTCACTTCCTGGTTTAAAAAAGGCAGGAGCTGGTAAACTTTATATTTTTTGACTAATTCATTAAATAATATTACCATCAGATGTGTCTCAACCATAACATGTCAACTCTGTAGCCCTTCTAAATCAAAGCTAAATAAGAATTATGGTTTAAAAATGTGTATTTGATTAGTACTAAAAGAACTCTGAGCAACTTTAATCAATAAAATGGCTGCTCACTACGACTCAGCTGAGAAATGAAAAAATATAACTTAACTTTTTTTGAACTCTGTAAGACGTATGATGGAAAATCTGATGGAGTTGACATCTTCATTTCATTAAAATGTAATCACAAGGAGATTGGCCCGTTACAAGGTATAATAGCCAAGAGTTTGATCTATTAAAAGATATTTTCCAAAAAATTTCAGAGTAAAAAAAACAAAACAAAAAAAACTCAAAATACGGTTTTGTCCCGACTCTCAAAAATGAGTGAAAAAATAACAGAAGAATTTTAAAGCAGCGACTAATGATTAAATGAAAGAAAAATACCTACTTTGGAAAGTGTTTTGTAGAATTTGGTGTGGCTTACTTAAAATAACATTCGACACAAAGCCAAGATTTCAAAACTGGGTGCAACTATTTCAATGTAGAACTTCAGGCCAGACCAAAAATATGCAACGCTTGGAGCTAAATGAGGTAGAAAAACATGGCATGCATATTATGGTTTGTGTGTGTTTGTATGATTAGTGTGGGAACTATCTCTGTGCTGTGTATGTGAGCATATATGACAGCTGAAGAAATGTCTAGAAACTGTGTTTTTGAGCTCGGGCAGAAACACAGGGTGTAATAATAATTTCACACACACCACTGGAATGTATCGTCTGAGGGATAAAGGTCAAAATTATGTGTGTGTAAGTCTAGGAGTGTGCGTGTTTGGAGGTGTGGCCCAGGGAAGAAGTGTGGCTAAAATATCTGTAGCAACAGAGACACACACACCTCCGGCTCCTGCTCTCCCCTGCGTTTGTATATCGCCTTCTCTCCAGTCAGTCCATCTATGATTTTAGCATCATCCAGTTCTCCCAGGGCCTGGTTCTTCAACCACTGTCGCTCCTTCCCTTTAGCCTGAAACACACACACACACACACACACACACACACACACAGGACATGTTATGCACCAGCCAACCAAATAAATAAACATTTCAAAATCTGTCCGGGGAGGATGATTTCATTTTGGTGGGGCTTTCAGACGCAACAGATTGTGAAACTAAGCCAAAAGGAAAAAGAAAGAAATCCAAGACAGCTGTAATTCAGGCTGACACATGATAGACAATCAGAAAGTGTGTGTGTGTGTGTGTGTGTGTGTGTGTGTGTGTGTGGGGGGGGTGATCTAAAATTTACAGCACTGTATTTTTTATGTTTGTGTTTTTGCGGCGATGCTATTATATCAACAGTACAAAAGTATAGTATATACTATTATAGTACAACAAAAATAATAAAGGATACTACGCTCAAACGATGATTTTACCTCTTTTCACTCTATTGGCGAGGTAAGGGATGATATCTTAGGGAGGAAAAAATGTTTGAAAAAGCAGATGTGTTTATTGGCTCCAAATAGGAATGAAAAGGGGATAAGCCTTTTGTGAGTCTGCCCCATAATGTAGGTTAATTAGCAAATGTAGTGCGATTCATTCTCAGAGTTACACAAGGCTGGATTAGGAATCTCAGCTGCATTTATTTGGCAGAAAACCCAAAATATACAAATGTAAGTACAACAGTCAGTGTAACACGGGGCATGTGGCAGCAACTGACACCAACACAGCAGAGGGGGCTTTAATTTAACAACAAAACCAGCTGAGCGGAGCTGCAGTGTAAAGTTTTGCATAAAGTTACGTGATGTCCTACATCAACCTGCTGGTCTCAATATAAAGCAGGTTTCAAATGAGGCTTTAGTTCACACAGTTTCTCCTGACTGTCCCTCAATATTACAACAATATTCCATATATCCATATAGTCCCAGTCTGTGGGAGTTTCTGCCATCAGCTTTGTGCGTGTCCCATCCATGAGGGATAAAATGCACCGCTGTTCAACAAGTGGTTTGCTGCCAAATTTAAAATCTGAGATAAAATTCCAAGTGAGATTCAAAGTGTGCAAGAACGCTGGATTTACACTTAATCCCAAACACGTCCACACTGTGGACTACTGATAACAGATAACATACATATAAAAATATGCTATTATATCATCTTTTCTTTCAAATCAATTTTATTAAAATGTCGGCCCTTTAAAGTTGTGTCCAAGATTTCTGTAACTCCCTCAGATTTTTACCAAAAAAACAAAACAAAACAATTTAATAAGGCATAAAAAGGGGCTCAGCTATACCCTAAGGACCCCTGTCTCACTTCCTGGTTTAAAAAAGGCAGGAACACTGCACAAGCACTGGTAAACTTTCTGTTTTTGATAAATTAATTCAATAATATTGCTATCAGATTCCAAATTAGTTTTAATTTACACTTTAACCAAAACACTACTCGGTTAAATACTGGCAGTCTAGGAGTGTGCGTGGACAGTTGCACGTGCATACATTTGTCACCCCCAGCACCACCAACAAGCACCTCCTGCCCACGCCCTCTGAACAAAAGAGGTAGGAGGCTGTGGGGGTCTCTGAGGGTCTGACCCTGTTTCTTGGGATGTCACTCCACTTTTTTTTTTTTTTTGCCAGGATCACTTGCAAGCAAACATCACTTTCTCCTGGCTTCAGTTTGCTCCCTGAGGAAGGAGAGCTCCTTTACAGAAACAGAGGTTAACAAAAGAAGGAACACAATCCACCCACCACCCTCCCCCCGCACACTCTGGGTCACACACTCAGTCATTACAAGACATCTGCAGTGATGATACTGAGATGATCGTAATTTCAGGTGATTTTCTTTACACGGCACATGACGTGTGTACAATCAAAAGAACATAGACGGGCCATCACGTCACACACAGCACAGGTCACATGACTCAGCGTCATCGAAAAGAATTCACATATATGTAACAACAGTTGTCACTTGTTTGTAGATGGTGCACTTCTGTTTAGACATAATGTACAAAATGTACAAAAAGTGAAGACATATGTGTGTTAATTAAGTTGTATCATAGCAACCACAGGGGGCTTTTCCATTCTGACAACAAAAACAGTACAGCAGAGAGTTTAACTAGGATTAAAAACATGACTTCTATTTTTTCAGGAAGTACTACTCCTGTCAACCACAAATAGTGAAAGTTACAGTATTTTTGGAAAATGTTGAAATGCAGGAAAAGCATAAGTTATGTGTAGGCTTCATGAGTACAGGCATACAGCCCAGGTAAATGATGTAACAGGCTACATATGCTAAAACATGATAACAAAATTGGTAAATAAATCTTAATATAAATGAGAATATTTACCCATATGCCACATGTATTTGTTTGGAGATGTTTTTATATGTTTTTCCTTTTTCATTCGTTATGGAGGAAACAATGCATATAAAAGTGACATAGCTAAACATTACATAACATGCTTGTTCATTTTAGGGCACTCCATAATACATTATAAATGTACATAAGTTTCCAATCACATAGTGAAGTTAGGTAATACAGAAAAAGAATATATATTCAGGTCAGCCTCTCTTATCAATCTTATCTGTTGTCAAAGTAAACAGTTGACAGGAAGAGTTTAATAGACTCTTTTTACTCTGTAATATAATGTTTGTAGAGGTTATTAGTGATACATGTGGTCCCAGTGCTGTTATACTCCATATCAAACCTCCTGTCAAACCAAATTACTTAGTTGGAACTAAGTGAAAATGTCTGCCTCATCCAATCACACTGTTTTACAAAACCTGTCTCCAAACACTGAGTGGTTGGGAAATGAGTTCATCTGTGTACTATCTGGGGCCCTGTACGAGTGATTAAAGTTTGATTTATTGATGGTTGTGACAGGCTTAAATCATTGCGGTTGCTCAGCTGCATTTCCCCAGAGTTCCCTGTTTGTGCTTGCACTCTTCCACCCTGCAGTGTTTGTAGACTTATGACTCAATTAATTGCCAAAACTGGGAAAGAAAATAGCCATAATTTTGCTTCTTTTTAACTTAGAAAGGTGGTGAGTCTAAGTCCGTGCTTGTGATGTCCAGAAATCCAAAATATGTGCATCAGTATCAGCATCAGAAATGTCTGCATATCGGATATCAGCAAAAATCCAATGTTGTGTGTACCTACAGCAAACCATTTCTTAATAGAATTTACAGAGTAATTCCCGTGATGATCATGACTATCATGAAATATAGGTAAATCCGGCGAAGTACCGGAAGTTAACAAGCTGGCATTGCTGCGGTGGCGTCTCCCTACAGTATGAGTGAGAATGAATGTGAGCCGTCATAAGTTATACATAGGAATATGCAATATGTAGGAAGTCGCAAAGAAACTGTGCAGTTCGTTGTTAGTAACATAATACTAACAACACAGGTTATTAGGACAAAATCTCAAATAAGATTTTTTTCATCTTTATTTTTCAGTAAATATGGTGTTGTTATTAATGATTAATATCCTAATAAGTGGGGGGCAATGGGGCTTGAAATGTTTTCTTATATTTTATATGCACTTTTAACATTCAAATAAACTTACTGGGATGTTTTTGACAATTTTTGATTTTCCTCTTTATTTATACTTATAATGAACAAATTATGCTAATTACAAAAGTTTCACAACATGTAATTCTTAGCAACCAAGTTAGATTTAACACACTGGGCCCATAGATGACATTTCAGTCATTAAGGTTTATAGGAAACACTGTTACACTGGGTTAAAGACAATTCCAGTAGACTTCAGATGTGAGTGAATTTCTTGGTTAATAAAATTAAAAGCATGTTTTTTTCCTTTGGGCCTTAAGCTAGGAGTAAATATATGCAGCTCTGTGATTCTTTAGCTAGTTAGGACTGATTTCCTACAATGAGATGCTTGATAAATACAAGCCCAGGTGTTTATTTCTGGCAAGTCAGTCCATTGTTGAGAGATAAATCGAGAGGGGTTTTCCTCAGGGGGACTGAAGTGGGTGGAAACAATACACTATCAGCTTATTGAGAGCTCGCCAGCTATGGGTAAGTGTGTACAGTACATGCGTGTGTGCGTGTGTGTGTGTGTGTTTATGTGTGTGAGTGAGCCCTTAAATCACTCTTCAGGTATGATAAAAATAACATGACTTCACAGCGTCACGCCTGCTGAGGTTGGTATAATCTCCATCATCTTTAAAGCAGGGAAAGACGCCCGAGGCTACAAGGACAAATACAAACAATAACCAGCGTTCATGTTGAAAGTCAGCGCTGGCACGACCGCAAACACCTGGATGGAAAACACAAACACACACAAACACCCACCCACCACTGCATCGACAAACACGGCTTCACACCTGGACAAGAGAATAATAGAGCGAGGCTCAGTGTGGCTGCTCTGTAATCATTCTCACATGCTGCAGGATTTTCCTCTCGTCACACACACACAATACACACACACACCAGAGAGGGGAATTAACTAAGTACTAATACTTTGTTACTGTACTTAAGTCAATTTTTCAGGTATCTGCATTTTACATATTTATTTTTCTGACAACTTTTAACTTTTACTTCCTACATTTGAACACAAATATCTGTACTTTCTAC
>JAJHUR010073880.1:0-101153 GCA_027495735.1 Lutjanus campechanus
GTGTGTGTGTGTGTGTGTGTGTGTGTGTGTGTGTGTGCGTGTGTGTGTGTGTGTGTGTATGACTGGGTAACACCAGCTCGCCTTTCTGTCTCTGCTCCATTAACTCCCCTTTCTAGTCTTTAGCTTTGTTTGGATTGGTGTCATGCCCCTAATCCCCACACTGCATGAAAATGGACCCCCATCTCCTCCCCACCACTTCCCCTCTGCTCCGCTATGTTTTGCTCTTTTCATCTGTTTCTTTTAGCCCCACTTGTTCCCATCTATCACTTTCTCTTTTTATGGCACTTTTATATTGATTTCGGAGACCAAATTGCTAATTCCACTCTGCAAAAATGATGTTGTTTAATCTATAATTTTGCCTTTTTTTTTCTTTGAAAAGATTAGATATAATTTTACTCCGTGTGAATACGTCTCCACTCATTTTGGGATTTATTTTTTAATTAGGTGTCATATTTTGTTGATATTTGCCTTGGGATATTTAGTCTTGTTTTCCAGGAAAAAAAAAAACTGAAATCAAGTGAAACCGCATTGAAAACAGGTGGAATTATCACAGCCCATTTGGCAGGAATGTTTCGCTCCTCTTAATTAAAATAGGATTTACGACACATTTAAAAATGTATGTGGGACTAAATGAGTCGTTAAGATAGACATTTTTTGCAGTGCATTCCCTCACTCTCTCCTCACTTCCTCTGTTCATCTTTCTGCTCCACTAACCACTTTCACTCATGGCCCTGCTCTCTGCTCTCATCTGACAGTATCTGCTGAGGAGGGTGAAAGTTGGAGACAGGGACAGAGACCCTTCAATTCCTCTGTCCGTCCACTCTGCCCTCCTTTTCTTTTTTTTGTTCCCTTCATTTTTTGTCTGCAGTTTGATGATATAGCACTGCTACCATGCTGTCCGTTATATATAGACACAAACATGTCATACTACAGCAAAATATTGACGGTGCCATTTAAGATGTAATATCCCCTACTCCTCTCCGGCAACCTGGAGGTAAGGTGTTTGGTATGTTTGGCCTCTCTCTTCAGTGTATCACCCCTGTGTCTTCCTCTGAAATCCTCTTCTTACTCAGTCTCTTCCTTTACTTCTCAGCCTCTGTGTCTGTCTCGGCCTCTTTTGCTAGCTGTCCTATGTCTGTCTTTCTCCCTTCACTACACGTTTCTGCATCCTTGTTGCTCAGAATGAGCAGGAATCCCCCAGTTAACTGGTCAGGTTGTCCCAGTGCTCTGTGTTCAGTACCAGGACAGACACAGCCCAAGGTGACTCTATGTAGAACACTCCTCAGGAGATGGGGAACACCTGCTCGGACAGACACACACACTGACTTGTGTTACTATATTCGTAGGGACCCGTCATTGAAAGAATGCATTCCCTAGCCCCTTACCCTAACCCTAACCCTACTGTTGAAAGCCCACATCCTTGTGTAACAAGTTCACCTGCTTCGTTCTGATAGTATTTCACTGCAGCTCTCTCCTCAGTGATGTTGTCAGAGCTGCTATGAGATTTTAGTATTTTTGTCTATTGTGGTTTATATTAAGATGGCGCTGTTTTTGTAACTCAGCACATAACTCTCTACCAGTAATTTCTCTAGCTTAGAGATGCATCTGAATCCGAATACATTATTCGGGAATGCGAACAAATGATGCAGTTCCAACAGATGCTACATACTGTCAGAAGTTGCTCATTATTATTCGGAAAAAGTCAGCTCCACGATCAGCATCATAAAAGTTGGTTTGAAGCCTTGTAGGGACAACAGTAGTATTTCAACTGAATATTAGGTTAGAAAATAAAATATTTGCTCAGTTTAGCATGACTTACAGTACGGTATAAACCATGCCCACTTCTGGTCCTCTATTTGAGTACAGATACAGATTGTTGGTTGAACAGATACAGATAGAGATGCAAATAATTACATCTCAGTGCACCTGTGGAAGGTGGTATGCTGGTGGTAAATTGCCCATTGGTATATTTTGCTTTGATACATTTTGTTTAGGAGTTACAGTTCTTATCTGCATATGAATATGTCCCAATGTCTGTTATATTGAAATCTTTTTCTTTGTTTGTATGATTGTTACAGACCACAGCTTGAATTAAATCAGCTTAACTGGGAAAGTCAGTTCCTGACTTCTTTAATTGAGACTTATATCTGTACATTCAGCCAACTTTAACCACCTCATTCCCTGGAGATCCTATCACCTTTCCTGTCTAACCTCTAACTCTAACCCTAACAGAAGTGCCTAAACATAACCCAAACCTAGACCTAACTCCAACCCTAAGTCTTAACCTTCAAACGGCCCTTTAAACTTCTGGGGTCCAGATCTTTGGGTCCAATATCGTCATGTCTCTTTCCAACCAAAAGAAACAAACCTTTACTCGTTGGAAAGCTATATTGTCACTGTGGGTGAAGCCATTGGGTTCCTTTAGTTTTTTATTTAGGCGTCTATACAAAGAGACAGATCAGACATGATTAACCCTGTCCTTTTTTTGGTTGACCATATTTTGAGCTCTGATCTTTATCTCCATATACCTTGATAAGGTCAATATGGGCTATGATAACCGGTTTATACAGCATTGATTTGCTATTGAGCCTGATTGTTGCCAGACGGCGCCCAGCAGGTGGCCTTGAGGCGTAATCAATTTATCAGCAACTTTAATCGACAAGGACCTCTGCAATAAAGACAGACAGAGTGTCCTCAGGTAATCCAATAGAGCCAGACTCTGACACACACACACACACTGTGTCTTTGCGTGTGTGTTTATGTATGTGAATGTTAACATTGTGACTCTCTGTGTTTGTGTGTGTGTTTTTTTCTTCCCTTTTTATGTCTGAGTGAATAAAATGTGTACATATATTTCATGTAAAAGCCAATGCTGATAGTATTCAAGCAAGGGCACCAATGAGCATCCTCTCCACTATCTCTCCCTTTATTTTTTCCTTTCTCTGTCCTCTCTCTCCACCTCCACATTCACCCTCCATATCTTGTTGTGTAGCTGAAGATGAGTTATAGTGGTCACAGCGATGCTGCTGATAGATGAAGGTGAACTCAGCTCTGGCCTACACCAGGAGACTTTAGAGGACACAGAGGCTGCCATCCATCCTGCTAGCCACCTACATACCCCTAAACTTTCACTGCACACTCTGTAGTGGTGCATAGTGGGATTTTCTACGGTGCAGTTTTATGAAATGCCTTCAAACTAAACCATCCCCGTATACATTACATTGAGAAATTTCTGAATAATCTATAATTTGGTGTGTCAGACTGTCAAGGCAATGCATCGCTGTGTTTTCCGTAAATGCGATGTGTTGGCAGGAAATATTATAAACCAAATGTTTCCTCTGCAGTGCTCACTATCTAAGGCATGTCTATTCAACAAGTGGCCCGCAGGTCAGAGACAGCCCTTTTGAATTTTTTTATGGTCCGCAAGAGGCTGTCTGCAAATCTGGCTGGCATGTGTGTGATGTGATAAATAACACTTAAGGTATATATTTCTGAACTACTTTGAGACATCACAAACATAGACTTTATAATCTGAACAAATATGGTATTAGTGATGTAAAGCAGCTATGTGCTAGGATTGGCCGTGACAGGTTTACACCCACTTACCTGCCATTCACTCAGTCAAGCCTTATGTTACACGCTGCACTACATCAAATTAGCCAAATCAAGGCAGTGCAAGGTCTCTTAATGACTCAAACAGGCTCAAAATGACAGAAGTCTGATATGTATAGTAGTTCTAGGTCAGTAAATCACCTTGAGGTCTGAAACACTATCCCTGTGATGTTTCAAACAGGCCTACTTACTGTTAGTCTGGATAATGTTTCACTATTTTCTTTTTTTTACTACAAAGAACTTTCATATTGTGTTCATTTTGGAGGCGCTTGTGGACAAAAGCAGCAGCATTTCCACTGTAATAACCACAGAAAATAACATCAGAAATACAATAATCAAAAGAAAAATCTCCTCTGTCTTCCTTTTAACTGGCAACATACTTCTCACTGTAACTTTACCTGGGAAAATATAAACACAGGCTCATTTCAGCTGATTTTGTGGTACCAGTGGTAGGCATTAAGGCAGCCATTAGGTTATAGAAATATCTCTCAGGGATGGTCTTGCTTGCTTTTGTAGGTCATATAAAGGCATCTTTATTAAACCGAGAATGTTTCATAAGCAGTTACAACTCCTTGTAGTAGCTTTGACAAATAGATGGATATGGACCTGCTATAACGACCTTATGTCTGCTTGGAAGTGTTGTTGAGGGAGTTATAAACAGGCCTACTTACTGTCAGTGTGATGGACACAGTTTAACTATATTCATCTTGTTTTTTTTATTTTTTGGCTATGGACCTGTCAGAAAAACCACCTCATGCCTCATTGTTTAATTTTCTGCAGCATGTTATTATTTTTACTTATGCATCAGCCCATAGCTTTCTTACTTTTCCTACTGGCTGCTGTCAGGAACTGATAAAGTTTAAAACAGGATGTGTATAACTAGTTTACTCCACGTGCTAGTATAGCTATTAACGTTATGCTGTAAAAATTATTTGTCGCCTTTAATTGACAATGTATTCTGTGTAACCCACAGACACAGTGATTTTCTTTTTTGCCCCGCTCGCTAAAAGAGCTGACTAGCTTTAATCTAAGGTATCATTCTCATGCTCCATGCATTGAAAAATATTTATGAGTTTGCTGTATACAACATGCTTTTAAACTTCGCCTCTCCAGAATCCCGTGTAGCGACACATAACCTCATAAGACTCCAGTTTACTCCTCCATTCAACCCCTGTCAGTGGTTGCTCTAATCAACCCAGTGACTCTTAACTCAACATATCCCAGCTTCAGTGTTCGGGCAGTTCATCTTGTCATGCTTTAAAGGACAACCCTTCTGCTGGTATTATCAGTATCCTACTTCAGTGCCACACCTGCTCCTTTATCAGCCACACGATAGCAGGGACGGTGAGCGGTGCCCCTGGGAGAGCCCTGAGTCCCACTTCCTTATCCTGCGCGCCCAGGTGTGGCCCTCCACCACATCCGCTATCGGCAGGAAATTACACGCACCTTAAGCCCATTACCACTTCAAAAGGAACAGGCACAGGGAAGTGGAGTGGAGTCTTCCCATTAGTGCCCTGCAGCATCCAGTTGTGCTGTACCTGTTCCCACTCTCAAGAAATAATTAATAATGGCAAATTCATTAGGCTGGCAACAAATAGCATATAGGTCATCCAGGGGTCTGATGGTGTTTGTGAAGAAAGGTGCTGCATGTAAATGTCAATATGTCTTACAGCATTCACTGTATTGAGCTCTAAATCTATTCCACCAGAACAGGTGTATGAGAAAAATCCGTCTTGGGATTTATTGCTTCCCTTGCAAAAGCTACGGATTAGAATTATTTATTGCTGTGCATGTTGCATTTTTTGACTCATGAGTAGACTCCATTTTCCTGTCACCTGCAGTTTTGATGGCACACGAGCAAGCCTGATGATTATACTCTCGCCTGTAACTAGATATTTTACCACTGGCTGACATGCACTGCAGTTCAGCATAAAAGATGCATATCCATCAGTGCTAGAAATGTTTACATGTAAATGAATGGATGTGTGAAATGAGAAAATGGCGGCAGGGAGCAGGAGTTTGAGGCTCAGGGAGGAGAAAGTTATCACTGCTGTCAGCAGAGTTGATCTGCGTGTCATCATGGCTGCTACGTTAGTTTAGAATCCATCACTGCAGAGGAAATGTTCTGTCGCGGTCACTATGGAAACAGAATCAGGAAGTACAGACAGTGCTGCCCCAACGTAGACAGAGTAGTGGTGAGCACACACACAAAATTGAAATTTCTTCCAAGTGAAGAAAAGAAATAGAAAAAGAGATGGAGAGATATGCTTGGTTGGACAAGCAATGCAATGCTTGACTGAAATGATTAAATTGTAACTGGCGGCTGAGTGTGTGCGTGTGTTTGTGTGTGTTTGTTCGAGCACATATGCTTCCATGTGTGAGTGTTTATGTTTTGTGTGAGTCAGTGCAGAGGAGATGAAAGCATCCCTGGGTGTCATGAAACATTAAGGTCTTGTACTTATCTGGCTCTCATCGTTCTCTGTGTCCTGGCTAAACTGACTTGCCCCTGGGAGAGCCCTAATGCAACACACATGCTCAACCCGCTAAGCATTTTCAGTTGGAAACTTGGCCTGGTGTTGGCATGAGATCCACTCTGTCAAAGGTGACATACTTGGCTTGTCATCATTAGGATGTAGAAATTGAATTATGACCCCCTGACATGCAGGAAGGATATCAGGACCAGATCAAACATATGGCTCTGGTTCCAGTAGTAGCTGTAAAACAGCAAAACAGCACAAAGCTGGATCAGAGAACTTTCCAGTACAGTGTTTTAAAAAAAACCCATTTCCTGTGGCTACATAAACAGAGCGGTCAATCTTCTCCTTCAGCTCCACCATCTTCCTTGATTGCTTAATGTCCATAAAGGCAAGCAGTGGTAATGGGACTGCTGGTTTTGGCACCTTCTGCTATCAGCTGACAGACTGTACTGCGCTAGGCCATAATTACACAATTTTTCATAAGCAATGGTAGTGACAGAAAATGCCTCTGCACAGATCAGCTCTCACTCTGGTAGGTTGGCTTTTTATCCAACACCAAACAATTCCTGTGGTAAAGCCAAGTGACTTGAATCTGTGTGGGGAAAGCAGAAGAAGAGTGAACAGTGAAGCAGAATACTCACAACAGTCAAATTATCCAAGCTATTAGTCTGGTTGGTAAAGTTGGCCCTCAAAAGATGAACTTACTAGCGTTTAGATATAAAGAAAGTATAACTGTACTAGGCTAAAAGTTGAAGAGTAGGATTATCAGTGAGAGACCCCTCAGTCAACTGATATTCTTCAAGTCGAGTAGTGATCTTCAGGGGTCAGTTTAGTTCCCAGAAGTAGGATAGAAGTTTATGTAAGTAGTTGTAAGTAGTTGCAGAGCGCTCGTTGCTTTTTCTCCAGGGTAAAAATATTCCCCTATGTCAAGTCAACCTGTCGTGCTCAGTGGTGAACTTACAGATCACAGACACTTAACGCTATATAGTCTCTGGCTTTCGTTTGATATCTAGTGCCGGCAAAAAATGTTGCACATTTCTGATCCGGTGTTGGAGTCTCCAGCATGCATTAGCTCAGAGACTGTCTGTTTGGGAGTATAATCCAGGCTTTAACTTGGCTTTATTATGTGAACATTGCTGTCAGCCTGATCATCCTGCAGAACCTTGTTCAAAGGTCTGGCAGTTCAATAAAGCATCGCTTGATTGTCTATATGAATAAAAAAAAGGAACGGTAAGTCAATTATTCATACTGAACAGTCAAATCCGATTCAGCTGTTATTGTTAGAGTTATTGGAAGTGTGATACTTTGGTCAGGCTTAACAATTGCTTGTAACTGTTGTATCTGTTTTGCATTAAATGTTCTAAGGTGTTATGAACTTCACTGTGCCTTATGTACAGTAACTATAGCAGAAGAGTAGTATGTTAATGACTGTCCTAATTACTGAGAGTCTCTTGTCTGCTTCAAGTGGGTGGAGTATAGACCTCTACTGCTGAGTGTGTTTATATGTGGTGGCATATGGTTATACAGCATGTGATGCTGATGGGTTGTTATCCCTCATATTCGTTATGGGCAGGCTTTTGCATGCTTGTGGCATGGTTTGAGCTCTTATGGTGAAAGACTCAAATTTTCGATTTCTGGGACTCATTGAGTATTGGCAGTGTCCATAACACATCCCAACGCTTGTATTTTCTGATGTAATGTTTGAGTTGTCCAAGAATGTGTTGTCTTTGGGTTTCACTGAGTCAGCATCATGCTCAGTTAATTAGAACTGCTCTTCAAACAAGGCTATTGTTCTTTTTGTGTTGAGGGTAAACAGCTGGTTCTTATCTGCCACCAGAGTTTGGACTGTGGTCTCTGTCTGGTGTCAGGTTTAACAAATGTTGTAAAGTTTTGTTTCACGTATATGGTCAATGCTTGGGGAGAAAATCACTGGCTTTAATTAAACTGTGTTTTTGACAACAGGATAAGGTCACTTTAATTTAGTACAAACAACAACATCGGGTTACAGAGTCATGTGAGGACACCCAAATCTCAACATTCATGTTGATTTTGCATTTGTCTTGTAAGAATACACAAAAAAGTGCCACAACCACACTGAGGGGTGAATTCACAAAGAATGGAGTGCAGCCACTGATAGCACCATGCTATCATGATCCACCCCATCTCAAGGTGTAATATTTGTTCTTAAGATGTACTATACATCGCATAATGTGGTTAGCTTCATTTGACCCAAAAATGTTAAAAAAGCAAATTTCGAGAACAACACGTGCTCTTATTCTAATTAAAACTATGCTAATTATTTGTTAACTCCCCCTGTTCTTTCATTCTTTTCTGTCTGCGGGATGTCTCTCATTTCTCTATGACTCACTCTGTATTGAGTGTTTTGTCAGACTGATTGATTTGGGGTGCTTTAACTGTGCACTCTTCCTCCTGTCTATGGATGCATGGAAGGCTATTTTCTCTCCTCCCCTGCTCTGGACTGTTACAGTGCGTAACCATAGTCTCAGTTTCTCACAGCAGTAGGTTTTATGTTGTTTTCCAGTTTCATTCTCTCATGCTGAATATCAGGTACAGTATTGCACTGTCAGTGCCATCTGTGTGCGTATAATGTACTGTAATTTCTTTGTCTGACTGCAATCACAGCAGTCGTGATCACTGGAAATACTGGGCGAGATTCCCCTTATGAATGCACTTCAGTTACCACCGGAAGAAGCTAATAATTTTCATTCCGACTGTGTGTGGCTCCAGGCTGGTTTGTGAACTGGACTTGTACAGTGAGGGTCTTTTGCATTGAAAATCTGTCAAATTTAGGCACTTAATTAGTGCAAATAGCACTGGAGCACTGAAATGCTATTTGCTTGGCAGTGTCGTTAGAGGGTGGATGTCACTCTTTGTGGGTGCTTTGAGAAATACACTCTTTCTTTTTGTCTTATTTGTGCAGGTGAAACGGACGTAAAAGCCACGCAATCCTTTTTTGAATTTGCCTGTGACTGTATTGTATCAAATACGACAAAAACACATGTAAATTAGAGTTGTTGCAGTACCATTACCAGTGTTGGAAAATGCCTCTGATACTGCTTAAATGTTAGTATTGGTATCGGCTGCTGTTGCTTCCCAGCAGCTTGTCATATGCCTTTTTGTTTCCACAGTGGCAAAGTAATCTTCTGTGGCATTCATTTGCTGTATGTATTTGACATGTTGTACAAAAGGTTTAACCTGAGCCAGGCTATACAACAATCATAGCAAGCATAACATCCATACAGGTTTAGTTGTATACTGCTGTTAAAAAAACAATAATAATATACGTATATATGTATTCCTAATGCACTGGTATCGAATCTGTGGTCGCTTTTGTACGATACACAAAGTTCAGGTATTGGAATTGGTATTGGGAAGGAAAAAATGGTAAAAGAATATCTCTTGTTTAAATAGCTACTCAACATGTATATCTACTGACCTTTAATTAGTAGTACAATAACAGGGCCATCATTAACCATTAATCTTTTACATTACTGTCTTTTTTCTGCAGTACTTACATCCTTATCTTTCACAAATATTTGCATTAGTGAGCTGACCCTGAACTAGGATATCTTTCAGCACAAGACTCAACAGAACAATTTAAAGAGATGTGCAGTTCTTGAGTGCTGACCATTTATAGTATTCAGAATTGCTTCGGGATTGTTATGCACTGTGCAGTTTGTACAGCTGCGAATGGACTCAGTACTTGCTCTGTGAATCCACAGGGTCTTCATAAACTCAGTACTCACCATTCTACAAAGAAATTGTTAATGTACCTCTTATTGATCCTGAAAGACTGTTGATCTGTTGAAGCCTATATCATATACGTGCTGTTTTTTGGGCCATTCACCCAAGTCTGACATTATCAGTTACTACCACCTCCATTTGCAGTCACATTCATGCAGCACTCTAGCACCTAGTGTTCCACTCAAATTGTGCAAACCTGGAGTCTCCATTCATTTAATGGAACTGCCTCTCGTTTCCTCAATAAAGAGAGGCATCAGCATCTTTCAGCTGGTCTGCGGGGCTCATTTAAAGGGCCTAGGGCACAAGATGCTTTATCTCTCCACAGGCTATGCTTCCTGCTGATAATTATCCTACAGGCTTTCGCACGACAATCCAACATGTTCTGCTCAACAGTGAGTCGCCTGTGGATTCTCTATGATTCTTGTGTCTTTGGGGGATTATGTGGGGGTGTTTCAGTATCTGGCTGCAGGAGTTGCTGGTGTTGAGGATGCATTAAAATGGGCTGTGGACACGACAAGATGAGATTAGCCGCATCTACATCCGCGTTATCTCTTCAGTACATTTCCTAGAGAAAAATAGATCAACATTAGATGCAAGTACACGTCTCTTTCACCATATCAGCTTTGTTTAAATGTTTATAGTGGAGAGACAGGTAAATCGATTGAAGTAATACAGTATGCTGATGTCCCGTGTTTTATCTGGCAGTGGATACAGTCTATGGGGGAGCTGATGAGATGATCTTGCTTTGTTATCTCATGCTAATTTCCTGTGTAATTTATTGTCTCTGGCACACATTGTTTTGCACACTTAGGTGTCTTGGCAGAGAGTCTCTGTCATTGGGCAAATGTTTCTTGCTTTATTCCCCAAACTGAATTTGAGCTTATGGTTTTGCTTCTACTTCTGTGGTTGGAGATGCCAACTATAGTATGTTATGCAGGCCTGTCATTCCTACAAAACTGTGTCTTGAATTTAGATTTTTTATTTTTTTGGTAAACACTGTTTATTATTATTATTCTTTTTATCAGTACAAATGACAAGGACAAGCAGTGTTCCCTGTTCCCCAACCACTTTCCCAGACCCATTGCAATAACACAAAACAAGACCTTGCACTAACAATAATGCATAACTGACAAAATATTAATGTATGACATCAGCCCACAAAAAACCAGCAACAATACAGCAGTACACTCTTAGAAATAAGGGTTCCAAAATAGTTCTTCCTGAAGGGATGATTTTCTACCCAGAACCACTTGCTTCTAAAGAATCCTTTTCTGAGGAAAGGGTTCATCAATGGTTCCATTAAGAACAATTTTGGTAAGAAAGAGTCTTAAAGGATTGTTGAAAGTGTTGGTTTTTTGATTTTAAAAATAGTTTGAACTGATGGATGACCACAATCAATACTTGCCTCATCTGTAAATACAATATGGCTCCCCAGAGAACCCTTTGAAGACAAGAGCTGAAATATGAAAAGGTTCTGATAGAACACCCTGGGTGATTTATTATTAGCACCTTTAAAAGTTGGAAAGATCCTGGATTGAACCCCCAGACAGGCCTTCGCCAACATGGAACTTGGCCCATTCCAGTTCAAGCACCTAATTTTGAACTGTTTGGAGCACTCCCATCAAAAATAAACTGGTTTGGCGACTGAAAAGTTGGTTCCCAGTTGGAAGCAAGAAATGTTTTTTCCTTGGGAACCAAAGTGTTCGTGTCATATTCTGCAGGTTGTGTGTTGTGCAAGGCCTTCTGTGGATGATATCCTTGAAATTGGGGCTGGTTCAGGTTACAAGGGTCTTGTGTTTTAGGTTGAGCCATTAACACCATACAAAGGTTCTCTGTAGAACCTCTCATAGGAGGTTCTGGGTAGAACCCTTTGGGGTTTCAGTTAGCAGTTTTATTTCTCAGAGTGTACCAAAATAAAAATACAAATAAAAACAAAACAAAAAAACTGCATGCTATCGCTATCAAAGGTGATTATGCACATAAATCTGTAAGAAACTTTACAGTTGATGCCTTCTGTTACAGTATCTCTTAGCTTGCATTTCTGAGGAATGTAATACAAGATCTCCAGATTTCCTCAAACACATTTTGTTTCTTTCTAAATATGAATTTAGAAATTCATTTTGTGGCTATGTGGTTTTGCTTTGTGATTGTTAACAGATCTTTATCAGGTAGGTTTGTCGTTCGACACTGCATTCTACTCGCCCTGTAGATTTGTACCCAGGATGTCACCAACCCTGTACCAGCAGACCCTCGCCCAGGGGCTTCAGTGGCAGATCTTTAATAAAGAGTGAGCCTCCTGGAGTGTTAGTTATGTTTTAGAGAGGAGAGATTGGAGGTTTGAGGGTGTTGTAGCAAGCAGTCGTCTCTCTCCTTGCTCTCAGTGGGAGCTAAGCAGTGTGATGGATTAGGCATGAGGAGTGTCCGCTGGTTTAATGGCAGGTCCAAGGCAGCCTGAGGAGATGGTTTTAATCATATTTGCCTCCTCATTACCCTCCCGTCTGCTGCCTTAGTGCTGCGCTGGGATATCAATGGCAGCCAACTGCCCCCCCCTCATACAAGAACAACACACCGCCAAATACAATACGCTGTAAACGCTCCTTATCAACTGGTGCCATTTCAGATAGATTTACTATGTTTACAGATGCTGTCAAGGAAAGGCAGCAACACTGACAAAAGCTGTGTACTGAATTCCCTCGATAAATTTAAGGAGAATTGCTGTGTAAATGGTGCTGAATTATGTAAACGTATTAATAACTACACCCATGAGATCTCCCTTGTTATTTCTGATGTAAAAATAGCTATTGTGATATCTGAAGGAAACAGCCACGTTGTTATTCTTTACAGTAACCCAGATTTTAAAAATGTTTAATGCCACAAAAAGAAAGTCATTATTTGTTACATTAAAGGAGGAGTTTTGTGATTCAGAATTAGCTTTGAGGAGCGCCGGCATAATAAGCAGAGTAGTGACCTTGACAACAGTGTTCGGGGGATAGACAGCTGGTTCTTATCTCCAAGGAGACCCGCTGGAAGTCTGCTGTGTGACAGTGATGCCTATCATTCATTTAGCTGCGACCTCATCCTCCTTCACTAACATCTCAACAAATGCAGTCTCATGGCGTCAGAAATATGGATGAAGAAATGGCCCCTCAATGCCTTAATATATTTACACAACAACAGAAGTTGTGTCTCTGTGAAAGTCAGATGTTATTAGAAGCCTCGTCTGTTCTGTATCTGTGTCTGTCATCCTATAGTCTTTCTCATACTTTACAGCAGCCCTTCTCAACCACTGGGCCAAACTAGTGGCCCTCGGAAGGAGTTGTACTGCCAAATGGTTAGATTAAATTAATAAAATTTTAAAAAGTCAAATTAAGATGCATAATTTCAATGAACAGTTATGTTTGAATACCACGACACATCATCAGGTAGAAACAAACGTGTTTTGCGACTGTTAGTAAGGAAACATTCGCTCAGATGTAGTGGCACAAAATGTATTAATTTTTGAAACTAAAAAGTGATGTGGGAGACAACTCTGCACCAGTAAAGAACACACGGTTAGGAAACGTGACTGAATACATAAAATTTGTATTGATAATGGCAGTGTGATGAATCTGGTGACAGTCTAGTTTGTTTTTTCTCCTTATTTGTTTTTCTCATTACTTGTAGAGATGATGGTGTTTTTTTTGTTTTGTTTTGTTTTTTTCAATCAGAAGTTAGCCTTAAGTTACTGCTTTAAAGGACCGGTGTGTAACATTTTGTGGCATCTGCCAGTGAGCTTGCAGATTGTAAACATCTCATCTTATACTTCCCTTCTGAGCAATATAGGAGAACTTAGTATGGTCATTAAACTCCTACAAAACACAAATGGCTGTATCTAGAGCCAATATTTGGTTTGTCCGTTCTGGGCTAATGTAGAAACATCTCTGTCTGTAGATATAAATGGCTCATTCTAAGGTACCAAAAGCACAAAGATTCTTTTTTTGGCAAAAAATAAAATAAAAAGTTCGATGTTGAGAAAACTGGTGGATATTGTTGGCCGCTCCCTCCTGTCATATCACAGTTGTTGATTTGGACTTCCTATCTCTCCCCTAATATTTGTTCAGTCCCTCTATTATCTCGTCTTTTTGTATTTTCAGGGAGTGCATCATTCTTTGAAGCCCCTCTGTCATTTTACTGTGGTCTTTTTTTTATTATTGAAACGTCTCCCTGCTTGTTGCCGTGAGCAGTGTGAGGGGGCTAATTGCATTTCCAGCAACCTTGTTAATGACAACGTTGTAATGGCTTTCAGCTATTATTGAATTGACTTTCAACATTGCCATTTTAGTTTACACAACTGCCATTTGCTTAAAAGCTTTGCCTCTGTACTTCTGGACAAGCTGGCATGGTTTAATATGTGCATGTGATAACAGGTTTAATGCTGTGAATAAAATGAGTTTCCAGAAGACTCCATGGGGGCAGATTTTTCAAGTGTGTTTTGGCATCGGTGCAGTGCATATTATTTTATGAAGTGTGCAGGTGTCACTGTTGTTTGTCAATAGTAATTGTACTCAGGGGGATGAAAACCTAAAAGTACCAAAGGTCCATTAGGAGAGGTTTGTGTTTGTTTCTTCACAGCTCATTTTAGGTTCATTTTATTTCAGAAAAACTACAGTGACTTTTCCTTGATATAACTCAACCATGATCTGCAACAAATATTGTATCTTTTGTAAATAAAATAATTTGTGCCTTTTTGCTTTATAAAACAATTATTACATATACAGCACATATACACAACAACAAAAACCAGCAACAATAATTCCATAGAGAAGTAAACAAAGGCAGGCTTCTAATTTTTAACCGAGCACCGTGGATTTTGCAGCTGAAATGATACCTTTCTAGCAGGTTTCAAAAGTGCACCTTGCTAATGTAAGCTAATGGTGCCTGTGCAGAGCCCAAAGGATACTAAAAGACAAAACCCACTGCAGCCATAGCCTGTTCACCCTTCAGCCATTAGGCAGAAGGTACAGATTTATCTGCTGCTGTAGCACCAGACTGAAGAGCAGTTTCATCCCTCAGGCTGTGAGACTGTTTAACTCATCTTCAGTACTCCACCATATACACGAGTTTGTTGTGCATTTTTATTTATTTCTTCAACCAAATCAAACCAATCAATCGATCAAAGAGGGAACTAAATTGTAATCTGATTTTAACAACCTTGATGTAAATGGTAAATAAGATTGCCTTGTTTCCTTGTACCCATTTATCCTCATGGTAATCTCCTCCAGTCAGCCGAAACATAATCAGAAAATGGTGAGCATAATAGGCCACAAATGGAAAAATGCAAACTTGGTGATTGTTTTAAAAATCAATAGCCAGATATTTCTCGGCACACCAGGTCTAAAAACAGCAAATGGACGACATAGACTAACAGTCCCAACTTTGTCTGGACTTCTGAAGCTCTTCCGTTTCTCTGTCACTAATTTCAGCTTGTCTACTTTATTTTTTAACTTCCTCCTCTCTCCTGTTCATGTCTGTCAGCCGCTCATCCACACTCGGCACACAGTAAATAATAAGTCACAACAAAATCTGACATTTTGAAAGAAGTAATACCAGTGTAGCACAGTTACATGTGTGTGTTTATACAGTACTTTATAACGGCTTTGAATGTGACTCAACCAATTATAATCAAGGACAGGAATTTGTTTGCATTTTTCACCAAGTCTTTCATGGTTTACGTCCATCAGCCCCTATTAGAACAAATCTACAAGTGAAGTTATTCTTTTTCTCCGCCCACCATCACCAACCTTGCATCACGCTCCGTCATACTAATACACAGACAGACGCACATTAGTTCAGCCTTTTTGGCTGAGTGCTTCTTTGTGCGAATGTTTACATGCAGAGACACACACACATACACAGGTGCGGACCCCAAACAACTTGTATTATCAAATGTATGACTAAAGTTCAGTGCAGTAAACCGTGGAAAGGAGCAGGGAGCAAACTGGAATAATGACTACTTTTATCCGTCTGTGACCCCTCCAAGACAATCTGAGATGTTTCTGAAAGACGTGGCTCACCCCTCTCCTACGCTGTTCCTCATTCTGTTTCTGGTGGTAATTGATGACAGAAAAGAGCTCTTACCGACGATTCTTGCAGTAAATATAAATATATATCTTTATTTCACCTTTTTTACTTAGGTTCAGAAAAAATATGTAAGCCTTCAGTACTGTTGTACCTTGGAATGTGCATGAAAAGAGGAATTAAAAGAAACCTTGAAACCCTTTTTTACTGCATATGAGCATTTTATGTCCTAGTCAACATTATGTACCTGTGTATGTGCATTTTTTAAAATACAAGAATATGTGTACGTGTTTGTCTGCCTGTGCGTTTTTGTGATGGTGTGCTATTCCTTATGGTGTTTGTGTGTGTTTGTGATTGACAGTGGTGCCTGTTGGGTGTGACAGTGTGACAGAGTGTGCTGATCCCTCGGCTGGCCCTGCATCACCACATTTCCCCCACTTCACTCCCTTCATCTTCGACTCTGTATTTATCTTACTTTCCATTCCACTGGGCAAATATGTCTTGGTTGTCTTAACTTCCTGTCTTTTTGTTGTCCTCAAAGTGTTTTATCGCTATTAGCCATCTCAGTCTAATCCTTCTCCCTCATTCCTTGTCACCATGGGAGTGCTACAGTTCTCCCTGCAGAGGACAGCAGAGAGAGCAGATAGTCTGTATAGAACAGCTGTAGTGGGATAATTTTACCCTCTTCAACCTTGTACAGTGGTTTTGCACCTGAGTGAGGATGCATAGAGAAAATAAGAGAGAGAGGAACATTTGATTACTGGAGCCAAAAAACACCAGGAGGTCCACCGGTTTTCCAAGATCACAAATGTTGCATCTGAGCTTCAACAGAACACTTGATCTGTTCTTGTTGAGCTGTTGTCTGCTTGGCACTTTCTTTCCAACTGACTAACCATTCCTTCCACATGCTGGACAATTTAAAGCTTCACTGATAAGATGATGGGCCTCAGGTGTGTCCAGGTCTAAAGCCGGATTTATTCTTCTGCATCAGGGTGTTTCAGAGGCTCCTGGAGGTTCTGTCAGATCTGACAGGCATCTTCAAAGAAATACAATGATGCTACAGAGAATCCACATGAAGAAAGGCTCAGTAATTACTTTTTCGTGCATTAGGTTTGTGATCTAGTAAAACCATTTGCAGTCTTTGGGAATAAGATGTCCCTGATTCGCATCTGAATCATTCTGATATTCAGTACTCAGATACTTACATTGGCATAAACTAAACAGCTGCCCGGTGCACACTCAAGCTTCAACCTGAAAATGAGATAAGGTAGAACTTCATTCATGCAAAAAATGCTCAGCATACATAGCAAAAATAAAAAGGAAAACATGCACTGTTGATTAAATATGCATCAGATACAGTAAGATAAATAACATTTTGGCACATCTTATTTTTCACAAGCTATTTGATCCAAAAACTTGATGTTCTAGTTAAAAAAAAAACCTTTTACTTTATAGGCTTAAATTATTGATCTCATGTGAATCAAAGTTAAACCGGTTGAATGCAACCCTGAAAGTGACGGGATATGATCCATCTAGGTGTTCTCATGTGTTTTTGATGAATAAGTGCCAATTTAGGGAGCCACATATGATTGAGGGCCATACAGGAAAACCCATGAACTTGACGCAGGAGACGTGACTGGTCTCATAATGGCTCTTGAGCCCAGAATTCACCTTCAGATAAGGCAGCTCATTTTATCTGCCCCCTTGAGGACACACAAAGTAACTGTTGATCCATTTTTAACCTCATTTTCTCCTCGACCATACATTGTTTTAACTGTGGTGGGCTTCCCATCACACTACACATTAACCTGCTGAGTTGTCCTCAGAAATCGCTGACTTTAGCTAACAGCACTAGGATTGATGACAGAATGTCATTCCTTCAGCACTTGTGAAATACCACTAGTTGCCATGTAATAAGTAGCCTGTTAGAGGGGTGCAGTTTGATGCAGTAGCCGAATAGTGTATTAAAGTTATACTCTTGAAAAGAGAAGTATTTCTTTTCAATAGCATAAATTCATTCATCAAACATTTCATGTCAGGTTCGGGGGCTGTACAAATTGTTTCTGCGGCCCGCCACTGGACTGTGGAATACACTTACAAGCTAGATCTATTTATCTGTTGGTGTGTTTGGCGCTACAAAAATTACAGAGTGGAGTTTCTTCACTCACAGATGATCTTTGGCCGAGCATAGACTCCGGCTTCCAGTGAGCACACAAACCAGACAACAGCCAAGTTTAATGTTTGCTTGTCATCAAGATAATAACAGATACAATGTCAGGATGGCAAAACTCACCAGAGCAGCAAAAACCCTCCTCTGAAGATCCCAGCTAAAATGAAAGAAAGCAGCTTTGCAACAGTAGGTTAGCTAAGGTGGACAAAATGCAGTAGAGGACAGTAAAAAAGTTATTTCAAGATAAAATTTTCTCTCTGAAAGAATGTAAGCACATTTCTTTGAGTATAAATAAATGCACAGCATAGCCTAATAATATATGCCATACTTAGTAATGTTACAGTGATGATATGACATTATTGCGTTAAATACACAAGCTGTAAGTTCTAGTGGTCACTCTTACATAAAAAAAAATAACAAAAGACGTAATGTGGGGGGTAATGATGGGTTCGTAGGAACTGTTGTCTTCATTGTTAAACAACTGCCATTGTAGATGAAAATCTATCTGACATGACTCAGGGAGAAATCGTGTTCATGGACGAGTCAATATTAAAGTTTTTTCATGTTTTGTTTAGTTATGTTAGCCGACTAACACTAGACCACCTTGACAGAGAAGACGAAATCTGTAACAGCAAATAGGCTGCAGCACTTGGAGTGGATAGTATCTTCTTTCAACCTCCTTATCCTCCTCAAAACCAGGGAGCTGTCCTTGGTGCTGTATTAGACATTCAGGTAGCAGTCACTGTCGCTCTTTCGCCAGCCCTGAGGCTATTGTGTGGCTGTTTTTTCATGTTTTGCTACAGTGCATCCACAAATAGTTTATAGAACCTCTGTGACAATGTAGTCAGTATACAACAGTCTTAACTGTGCATTGTATAAGTATATATATTTTGATAGACAACAGATTGTGGAAATGTCTCGATGGACTTGACACAGACAAACAATCCGAAGATTCTCAAAATTCACAAGTAACAAGTGAACTGATTTCAATTCATTGCTTGTGTATTGCAGGCAGCTCCAGGGGGCATGACTCTTGTCAGACACATGTAGGTGTGTGGTAGTTCACACACACATCCCACATCCCGGCAGACCGAAAAAAATAAAATAAATAAATAGACAAATAGATAAAAATATAAATAAATTGCTGCCTTTACAGTGGAAAGACCTTGAGTGTAAGGACAAGCTGCTTTGTACAGAGTGTTTCAGGTTTCTGTATTTGGTTTTCTATTCCTTTTTTGTAAGGGGCAGTGCTCACACAGAGAGAGAGAGAGATTGGCTGAGGCAGAAGAGCACAAGGCTATGTACTGCCACTTACATGTAATCTAATCTAATAAGTGATGTGTTATCATGATGCTAGAATTCTAATCTTCAATACAACACTAGAACAAGAAAAAAAGATACTCAATACCTGTTTCAATACCACAACAAAAAGAAAAAAGTCCTAGACACACAAATTAGAATAATGTTTTTGTTGTTTTTAAATGAACACCCTCCACACAGTTCTGGTATAGAAAAGCCAAATAAAAAAGAATGAACTGAACCGAGGTCTTGAACGAGCACTTAGATCTTTTCTCGACTCTATTGTATCATATTAAACGTGGTATAGTTTAAAAAGTATTGAAGTTTTGATAGTTTTGACAACCTTACAGTGTATCTTTATGCCTAAAATAAAACATTATTTTCATGGACAACTGCGGCAAAACCTGAATGACATATTCTGCTGTTAATTATGTGCTTGTCCATTTCACTTGAGTGCATTTGCTTTTAATTTAATATGCATTTGTAATGACTGTTTCTGGAAATGTTTACATATGTTCTTAATGGCTGTTATTCTGGCAGTCACACTAAAAGCTTTGGCTTTTATACCTCACAAATATGCAGTTTGTTTAGCTTTTTGTCATGTTAACAAAAACGAAAATGGGACCCTATTTATGTTTAACATTAGCTTTATATTTAATTCCAAAATGCTCCATCCACACAAAGGATAAGCTCATATGTCCTACAGCTAAACACTGTGTGCTCTGCCTGAATGAGTAGGTTGAAGATGCACAGTCTAGCCTGAGGCCAATGTAATTATTTGTCTCACGCTCGTAGTCTTTATTATTAAGGTTTTATAGAAAAGTGCGCCAAGGGTGAAAATAAAAACATTTGTTATGAATGTTTGTGTGTGTGTATATGAAATAGTAGGCAATAAACAATTATTTAAAAAATACAACAATTCACCAAAGCATTTTCTGAAAGCTATTTTGCGGTACATATGCTTCTGACAGAGATTATTGCGTTGGATATTATTTTGTGGTATAATTTATTGCAACATGCGTTTGGAAAATGTAGATTACAAGATACTGAAATAATGTGCTACAGCTGTTAAACTTTCAGGTAGTTTGGTTGTCTTTGTTTGAGACTGAATCCCTGCCTCTGTCTCCAATTTCATCCTTTTACTCCACCATATGTATGGATAACTAGCTTAAGGTATCAAGGTAATTTATTTAGAAATATTGCAACAAAGAGATGCACAAGGAAATACAAATTGAAGTTCTTTCATGCTACACACATAGAACATATATACAGATAACTAGTTGAATATGATAAAATATAAAATAAAACGATAGAGAACAAAGTACATTGTTTATAATACAATAACTTCATGATGTTATTTCAAAGTGTATACATCTCATTCATCTAAAATACATATGTTATGCTTTCACTAGTGTTAGGTTGGAGCCACAGACTAAAGAAATGACAGTTTGAATTTACCCAAAACAAGTTAGACTGTATTCTGACCAAATCAGGTGTTGCTGCAATTACCAGGGCTGTGCTGCTGTGTGTGGGATTACTCTGTGTGTGTGTGTGTGTGTGTGTGTGTGTGTGTGTGTGTGTGTGTGTGCTTTTAAAATAATCACTGTCAAACAATCAGAAAATAATGTTTTACCTCTCTGATTCACTGGCTTAATCACTACCACCCCTCTTCCCATTCAATCTCTTGGACCACAGCTGCACTCTGTCTCTATCTCAAAGAAAAAGACACAAAGCAAAGGAAGCGTCTTGATATTGCTCTGCAGTATAAACTGCACCCAGACCCAGACGTCAAAGCTGGGTACACGCAATAAACCAAGCGAGGACACAACTGAGAGAGTATTACCTTTTGGTCCATGAATAATTCAAATCAACTGCCAGTTTTCTACCCAGAAGTTACCGTTTTTGTTCACACCACGCACAGTGATTCAGTCCATATACAGTTGAATACATTCTGTTGTATATTTTTTTGAATTTGCATCTGGGGGAATGTAAACAGCAGCAACAAGAAAGAGATAACACCATTGAGGTTTGACTGCATTTGAGCACCAAGTATCATCGATGTAAACATCAGTGTAGTGTTGTTCTGTTGGCTCAGAACATGGTCCTTCCATTAAAGTAGGGTCCAGGATGTTGCGGTGGAACAGGTCTCTTTAAGATGTGGGCAGAACAATCTCTTCTTTCTTATTGGTTGGCCAGCCTGAAATCCATTTTATCCTTTCTCCTTCCTTAAGACCAACCTGGGCTAGCATGGCCTCTATTCTGACTCTCCTCCTGAGGCATTTGGTCTGGCAGTCGGAAGTGATCGTCATATGGTCCACTGCTCTTACTCCAAACCCCACGCTTCTTTTTCTAATGTTTCTGTCATATATACGTATTTCAGCAATTAAGCCAAAAAAAAAAAAACAGATGAAAACAAAAATGTAGCAGTTTCAAGGAGCTATGAGCAGCAGCATCTGCAGCGCCACCGTTGAAGAGTGCTATTAAGACCATTAAGCGTTAATTAACCAGAGCTTTAAGGGACTCTGTTACTGTTGAAGCATCTGGTTTTACCTTTTATCTAAATAAAATGATGTCCCAGTATTTTTGTAGGAAAAATAAATAAGGATGAGATTAAAACAAAATGTTTAAAAGACCTTGATACATGTTTGATCATTATTTGAACAGCAAGATTACAAAAAGAAAACACTCATTTGGTACAATAACAAAAGTGAAACGAAAACATTTTGTTGTTGCGACTGTCTTTGTTTTGATATTGAAGTTTTCTGACAGTTTCCGTGTGTGTGTGTGTGTGTGTGTGTGTGTGTGTGTGTGTGTTTGTGCTGATTATGAAACACATGTCAATATTTTATTTCCTTCAGGATATTAAGCAGCGTTTTAAGAGAGTGTCACCTGCAAATATCTGTTATTAAGCAGAGTGGACAATCTTCATCACTGTTTTTCACACAATGTCTTTGATGGAAGACAGGCTGTTAGATTTATGAAAGCTGCAGAGAGGATGAGTGTTTAGGACTGTTGAGTCGATTCAAGAGTATTAGCATGAGGGTTTTGTACCTACATTATGTAAAATGGGCACTCTTAACTATTGTGTCTTTGTGAATGCTGTAATCAGACTAGCCAAAGCTTAGCTGCTCATCATGGCTGATTCACTGAGATAAAGAGGATCCAACAACACAAATAATGGAAAATAAGTTAGTATTTTGTAGGATAACATAATCCGACATTAGGTTAGTGGCCCCGACAAAACGGGTTTACTAGTGGACAAGTGAGGATGTGTTTCCTTTCATTCTTCTAATTATCTACTTCCCCTCCCCTCTGTCTCCTCTTTAGTTCTCTTACTCCAAGATATATTATTTCCAAATAAGTGTATTATGCAAAACATGTATCCATTATTTTTGCTCTCAAGAATCCAGCACTTATGCCAGATACTCTTTGTACTACCTGTCAAGACTGTACCTCTTGCAGAGAGGAAACAATGGGGGGAAGTGACGAAGAAAAAGGCATCAAGAAAAGAGGCACCAAATAAAGATAGGTCAAGGGTAGGATAAGGAGAGAAGGAAAATAAAAATGGGGGACAGGAAAGTAAAAAATCTCTTGTGGACAACTGTGGGGGAAGTTAAAAAGGGAGAGTGGGTGGGAAGGAGGACGAAGGGTGCCACTACTTCTCATCCACTGTCTGATCTGTGGGTGGCAGAGATGACTGATGGAGAACCACTCTAACTGAAGGTCATATCCGAAGCCCTGCCATTTTAGACTGCCACTGTCGCTGGGGAAAGGATAAATAAAGCTCAGATTGTCGTGTTTATTCACCACCGCTTTCTCTGTGGCTTTGTCGATGGAGGAGGAAGAGACAGAAAGATGAGGCAGAAAATGGAAGACAGGAATGCCAATAGATGATTCAAAGTTGTCTGAGTAGGATTTATCTTATCGTCCTTTTTTTTTTTTTTAGAAGACATTCACACACTGACATCCTCAGATTAATATTCAATTTCAATAACAAAGACTTGATCCTCCTTGTTAGTCTGTCTCCCATCGTTTAATACAACACAATTGATGCTTCAAATCACAGATTTTATAAAATGCATTCCTATTATTTAATGATTTATCTTTCCTCCAGACATGCGTACAATAGGGGTAGTCAATGATGGAAATGAAAGGATAGCTCTTCTTCAAATCCAGCTAAGTAGGATTTTGGTTATCAGTGTGATTATTTTTACAAGAGAGAACAGACAGCGGTAGCAATTACATAACCATTTGTCATCAAATCATGTACAGCCCAAATAGGGTGAAACAAATTCCTGGAGGAAAATGAACTACAGCAGAAAGCATGTTTCTGAGTTTGCTTTGCCCAGATTGTCACACGGCTTAAGGACAGCAGTCTGTCAGTGCTCCAATGTCCCTGCAGTCTGGCTGGGACACAGAGCTATTCGTCTGGCGCTGGAACCAGAGCCGGAGCCGGAGCCGGAGGTTCAGACAGGGTTGTTATCCCCCAGGCAGGGCAGAATTCTCATGGCCAGACGACCTCACTGCCCAGACTCTAATAACTGATCAAGAACCATCTGCTGAGGCTGCCAGAGCCCACACGCTCCCCATGCCCCTGACCTCTCCAAGGAGAGCCCAATGGGAGATCAAGCTATTAACAGGCTATTAGAATGATTCTGATCGCCATTTGAAAGGAAATGCAGCACAATAAAAACCATATCATCACGGGGATGCCACTTTTGCTGCTATATTAATTTAGGAAGAGGCGTGGTTCTGTTCAGCCATTCCTGCTCCCTGTGGTGAGTATATGATCTGCCATTTTCAACTTTTTTTTTATCCCACTTTCCCCCCCCAAAATCAGTTTTTGTTGATAATAATAGATATTTTTTGTGCATTACTTCTTGGACTATATATTTGTCTGTCCTTCTATCGCATTCCTGTGAATGAAATATGTGCGGAACACCTTGAGAGAATTTCTTAAAATTTGTCACAAATGTCCACTTGGACTTAAGGGTGAACTGATTTTGGTGGTCAAAGGCCAAGGTCAGTATGACAGTTTAATACATTTTCATGCCTGCGACAACCTTGGCTGGAGGCATTATGCTTTCGGGTTGTCCCTCTGTCCATCCATCTATCAGTCCGTCCAATTCCTGCACGCATTCTTGTATCTCAGTAATGCCTTGAGGACATTTCTTCAAATTGGGCACAAAACTGATTAGAATTTTGCAGTCAAAGTTCACTGTGACCTCAACAAACATGTTTTTGGCCTTAACTAGGATAAAATCAATAAATAAAAAGTAATGATATTTACAGTAATACTGCAAAGCTCATAAGTCAACTTCACTGTGACATTATAATGTTTTGCAAAAACACTTTTCTGGCCCTTTATCAATGGGGGAGATTATGACCATATTTCATTATTTGGTCTGAATTGGTGACACTAATCTTGGGTGCTCTGAATTCTTCTGAATTCATAGCTTTTTTGCAGCAACATATTTGACACCTTGCATGCTGTCAACACTACAGTTTTGTGTTCTATCAGAATCTTTTATTGGCCAAGCATGTGGACACGTGCAAGATATTTGACTCTGTGTCTGGTTTCTCTTAATGAACTTAAACACCAATAGACATACAGCAATAGTTCAAAACAAACTCACTGGTTTTGCTGATACTGAGCTTGAGGTGATTGAGGTGCAACATGTGATGAAGCTCTCTGTCAGTTCTCTGGACACCTCTGTAAAAATAGTCTCTAAGTGAAGACAGCATGTCTCTCACTGGAAATTATTCAGTGCAATCATACAAAAAATGCACTCAACAATTTTTTATTTAATCCCTTCAGAGCCTTCACTATGCTCGTTTTTATCTAAATATTAGATATCAGTTGGTATTTTGTATCTGTTTTCATTGTTTTTGTTGACATTATGTAGATGTCAACACTTGTTCATGTAACAACACAGTTAATGTGGAACAATTTTCTTTTCAGCAAAAAAAAAAGAAAAGCTATAATGAACTTCAGCAGTGAGGTGCCATCATTACATCATTATATCATATTACAGTGACAAGATGTTTGTATTAGTGAACATGTGTGAGAGTAAGCATGTATGCATCACAGAAGGTGTGTAGTTTGTATGAAGTTTTTTTAACGGCCAATGCAAACGGTTTCTGTCCCTGCTCTGTGTCGTGCAGCACCATTCGCCAGGCCCTGATAACAGTTGGTTAATGGGTAATGTGCCACACAAGAGTGATGCTGCACTTTCTGTTTTCATTTTGTTGCTGTAGTGCAGTAATTAATCCAGCTGAACCCTTTGTGCTCACAAAATAAATGCTTTCCATTTTCATTAATAGACAACTCATTAGTACATAATGAGCAAGAAGGCAGCACTCCCTGCGCTCCCTGTGCAGTATGGAGCAGATGAGCATGCGCTACACTCAGCTAATTAAAACCTAGCATTGTGTTCTGTCTTCTTGTTTTCTTCTGGAGAGAGAGCACAGGCACGTGCTTTTAAAACATTAGTTTAATGAGTCATGGTATGTAAGTGGTTTACATACATATAAAGGAAAAAACATTACATAAATACTCTAAACTCTAAAACTCAAACTTCTTCCATCAATGGTTAAAACACAGCACAACACAAAACACAAAAATTGAAATATAATGATGAATGTGGTGAAAAGCTGACTTATATGACGGAATAATTGGTGACAGGGACTTTTCACCGTCTACTTTCACAGTGTTTCTTTTAGGATGTTTAAGCAGAAAACATATGAAATCTATATGATTTTATCTGCTTTATTTAGCTCATGAGCTGCACCATCACGTAGTCCTCCTAAAATCATTAACATCCAGGTCAGTGGTCACAACTGACTGGTGTCACCATCCGTCACATAGTAGCTTCTTCGGTCCATAATTTTAAGCGATGGGCTGTCGTTCTCCACCAATGAGCTTGATTAAGAGACAAACAGCTACAGCATTGGAATTTATCCTAATTACATTATAGAGATGATGTATCAATAGCGGTTAATCATCTGAAGACAGCTGCATTTGGTGCCGCTGTAGTCTCCAGACTTAATTCTACACACAGCTCACATGCAGCTACATGAATGAAAATACTTACATCTGTCTGCACGCACACATGTAGTCACACAGTGACGATATATTCATTCATGGACTTGTGCAGCGCCCTTCAGTGATGGTCTGGTTTTCATTTGTCTTGATAAAGCGATGATTAGCTGTAAGGATTCCTCACTTCATGATGGGGATAAAATCGAAGCCAATTTCTGGCTGTAATTAAAACTATTCCCACAGCAGACTGCTGGAAGGCCACAACTTTAGGAGGTCAATAGAAGACAGGTTTCCAATAGCAGTCTAATTCAATCAGTCTGGCTTGTATAGTGTATGTTAAGGATCAGGAGGTGATTCCTTAACACCCTCATACGGTCAGCATACATTTGCAGTATCTGAGAGCCAGCATGCATCTCTAGTCTCACCTGTGGGCCTGGGTACTCATCGTATGAAACTGGCCATCTGCATTGCACAATGTCAGTGACTGCTAACTAATAAGGTCTCTAAAACTGTGCCTTTATTGTTATTTTTTAATGCTAATGATCTAACTTTTTTGTTCTTTGTTCACATTACCTTTTATGTGCTGAGTTTAATGGCCCAAGAGCATCCAAGAACCTCAAGAAACCCAACTGCATAACCTTTAGAAATGCAAAGCAGCAATCAGATGAACTGTTTCCCTTCATTCTGAAACAGAATTTCAGATCTTACAGTCTTAACAACACAATCTGTCCCTTAGAAACAGCTGCTATACAGCATTTGTGTGTCAAAATGATCCAGCTGTCCTCGAATCTGGGGTCACGCTGGAGAACTGTAACACAATATCTGTGGGTTGAAAATGTCAATTAGAGAAGACATGAGGAAGAAGAGGGGGAAGAGAGAGAGAGAGGGGTGGGGGTGGGGGATCCAAGAAATTTCAACTGAGAGACTCAGATTTTTTTTTAGCTGCCTTCATCACAGCTGATGATAGTTCTCACTATCATTATTAACTAAGGTTAAATCCATCACATGATGTTTATGGCTTCAACCTAGTCTTGTGCAGGTGTATCAATTCTTCATTTAGACGTGCAGTAAGGGTAGAGGGAACGAGCTCATTGGTCACAAAAGAGAGAAAGCATTCTCAATCAAGTTGAAGCTTGCCTTGCATATAATGCACTATATTGTGATGCTCTCATGTGACAGATGGCACAAAATGTGCCAAACTGTGCACAAAAGTGCTGACAACAAACTGACGCTGACAATCATCTACAGTATGGTACAAAGTGTTTTACTACACAGCACTTTCTGCACAGTTTGGCAACTTTTGTGTTATTTGTCATGTGAGAGCATTAGAGTATAAAAATGCAACTTCTACTTGAAAGAGAATCATTTTTCTTTTTTCTCTATGTCTCTGTGTGTGTGGCTCATAGTATAATAAATAGTTGTGTCACCCGTAGGTTAGCCACACAGCCGTTGTGAAGCTCACAATGTAGTGGTTATAGCTGTTGTTAGTTCCTCATGATTCTCACTTGCAACTTGATTGAATGCTGTTAGATTGATTCTAACACTGTTGATCTGGGAAATTAATTGTCGACTTGCTGAGAATAAAGCGTTAACGTAAGTTAACTTAGGAAATGAAGGGAAATTAATTGATTAGGGAAACTTTTCAGTGACATACTTGTTCATAATCGTTGAGGTTGGAGGATGGTATGGAGTGGTACAAGTCAAAAGCTGCTAAATCTAAGTGAAATCATGAGTCACTGGTGTCAAAGCTGAGTTGCAATAGAGCCCAAAGTTATCAGATTTGTGACTTGAGTCTGACTCGAGTCCAAGTCATGTGAGTTGAGTCCACGCCTCTGGCCAACATAAATCCTCTTTGTGATGCTAGTCTCCAATTGATGTGCACAGCACGGGCAGTGTTTAACGCTACCATCTCTCAACATGTGGCAGCATCCAACATCACAGGGTGGCAGAATTAGCAATAACTGCCGGCTGTGTGCAGGCACGTTAATGATTCTTTTATTTATGTATTCATTTATTTATTTATTTTTTAATCCTTTGTCAGATCCAGAGGTTCTGTGTGAATGCCAGTCAGTGACATTATAGGCCAACCTTACAAAGAACATTCACCTTCTAATCTGCTTCAGTGAGAATACAGTAAATGTAGGCTGTCATTTTGTGCAATTTCAAGTCGACCGTTTTTCATGTCAGGATGTTTTACTTCTCTGTTTATTGGCTCTTTATGTATTAGATCAAAAAATTGTCTTTGGGCAAATAGATGTAATTTTAAATGGCATTGAATGTTCTAAACGTCAACATGAATATCCCGTAACCATGTCTGATTAGCTATTAGGATCTCTAAAATGTGGTTTGAGCTTAGTTTGCCTCTTGAGTTGTTTTCCTTTCAAACTATTCCATTCAAGTCAAATGATAAGAGGGTACGTAAATTGTCACAGTGTCAGTCTTTCTCTCCATTGTTCTCTTCTTCGTCTGCCTCGTTCTTTCATCCTCTTTGACACTGAGGGTCTACATTTCTAAAAGGTAAAGCAAAACATTTTGGAAATGTTTATTTTGTAAATGTATCTTAAAAACATAGCTTTTAGTGTCCTCGGGCATGCTTTTGGGCAGTCTTAACTTTACTAGGCTGACTTACATACCTCACAGTGGGAAACCTGTATTGACATATGGCCTACTTTACATAATACTCAAACCCACAGGAGTACTGCTGTGGGTGCTTGGGCACATCAAAACGCCACTCACATATTCACTGCAAATTAGTCTCCAAATCCATATAAGCCGCTGATAGCTGGGAAGAAATGTGGTAATCAATGATAGAGGTTTTCTTTACCTCCCTAAACAGTTAGTTATTTATGTGTGTTGACACCAATCAGCATGGTGTCCCAGCTCAGACCCAGTAGGTTCTACAAAGGGAAGAAGGTCTTATTTTCATTGATTATTATCACCAGGCTGGTGTGTTTTCATTATCTATCATTATCAAAACAGTGTTGAAAGAGAGAATGTTAAAATATTTTCCTCAAATTTCTCCCCTACCTAATATATTATATGATTGTGCCTAGAGAGAAAGTGACACACAGTGTAGCACCCTGCTGTTTACTGCAGGTAACTGTGCGTAGAGGCAATTAATTAATCCATAATTTACATTATGCCTTGTTATATTAGAATTAAATCACAGTTAAGTTGTGTTGTCACCACAGTTTTGTTTGAACTCTGTAAGCTCTTTTCCAAAAAGCTTAATCTACACCTTGATATATACTGTGTATCCACTGTGCTGTGTTTTACTAAAATAATGTCCAGCCAATGCTCAACAGCAGAGTTTGAAATAAGTAAAGAGATTTCTACAGCAGCAGTTTTTTTGGTGATCTCTTTATGTGCATCAAAATCCTGCTGTAGATGCATGTAAATTATGTGAGGTGCTCGAATAAATGAAACGCCTGTCTGATGCCAACAAGTTACCTGTCACTGTCTTAGTCGCTCAGACTGGTAAGACTTGTAGTTCTGCCTTCCATTTGTGTAATCTTCAGCTACATTGACAGATCTAATAGGTTTTGCAGAAGCGTTGCATAATAGCTTTGATTTTGTTTAATTCACAAACATGGAACAATAAATTCACAGATTCCATACCGGCACAGACTGTTGATGGACATTCTGGACTTTGGGTATGTTTGACTCTCAACTTATAAGATATAAATGCTTTATTCTCTCATATGTGTATGTTCAGCACAAAAACATTAGCTGCATTTACATGCAGCCTAACAATCAGATTAAACCCAAACAGAATAGAAATGCTCCATAGAAACACTTCAGTCAGAATCAACAGGGCCACACTGATTGAAATTTCAATAGGCTGCAGAGGGGTTATTTGAATCTTTTCATAAATGAATCAAAAGAAAAATTGCACTATGTAAATGACTGAACTTGTTTACTTTGTGGTTGTGTTCTTTCTGCCCTCCGTCTTGATATAAATGTGGGTGGGCGTACGTTTCTCCACTTCCAAAAAATGGCCACTCCCGAGCTGAACTGGGCCTCTGCAGAGTTTGTTTTTGATGCAAAATCTTAAAGAAATTAATAATATTGGACGCCATAGATGGTAGTAAAGTACCGTCACCAAGAAGTTCTTCTTGTGACGCCTTTTCTGTAGGAAAATGTATGCTTTGTTATCAAGCTGTTGCTTGATTAAGAGTAACGCAACAATGGCAACAACTGGGCTGAACAGACGATATCCATCTTCAGGGAGCAGATCAAACACGTGCTAAAGAAATTGCTGAACGGGTTGCTGAAAGGTAGCCGATGAAGAGGACGAATGTACAGTATGATGTATTCATCACCTTTGTGAATGTCACACAGCTGTTCTGATTGAAGGTGTCGGCACACATAAACACCAGACTGTATTAGATCACATCCCATGTAAACTGTTGACCTGAAAACTTCAATCTGGATTATTTCAATCTGAATGAAAAAAAAGTGTGCGTGTAACCACGGCTATTGTTAGTTTTATTTAAGACAGTTACTGAAAATAACTAGAAAAGTATGGAAGTTCTCAAAAGACCTTCATTTTGTTTTCATTGGTTAGTTTAAAAATGTTAAGCTTAAAGTACTAAATATTCATTTATAATTGTCCTTGTAGGTGGTTTCATCCTCCCCCATTTATGTGATGTTCATTATCTCACAGATAGATTTTGGAAATTAAATTAAAAATTTGAATGTAAAAATCAGGCATGTCGGTCACCACAAACAAGAATGTCTCTCCTTCTCTCTATTTCTGTCCGTCTATTTCTGAAAACCTTCTAAAATTGATCATCTACTTAGAGTACTTAGCTCTTGACATACTGAAGTCTTTCTTTTACAAAACAAATGACAAAAAGAGTAGGATGTGGGCCAGCGATTGTGACATGTCGGGTAATATTTTATCATCTATGCGGCTATCCCGAAGGTTTTAACAGTGGTGAGAGTTTGTAAGCCTTTGGGGTGAGAAGGAAATGGACCAAGGATTTTCTTTTAGTGATAAGGCCGGCTGCGCCGGGCTGTGAGAGTGCTTCACTAACTAATTATTTGAAGCCTCCTCTCAGATTAGGGTAGACATGCAGAGCTTATGGACAGTCGCATAGCAGACAATCAGACCATGTAATAACCAGAGGGCCAATATTTGCTCAAATCCACTGTAACACCTCACAAAACAAAAGTGTGTAAAGCCCTAATGCTCAGTCCAATCCCACGCCACACTGCCTTGATAAACACCGACGCCACCCCCACAATGGGCGCCATCTTTACTCTGGCAATTAGGCAGAGCTTTGGATTATCACTTCCTCAGCCGAGCACACCACAAATCCACCCGGATTCAATTATTCCCCTCCCATGTCTGCGGCCATTTGGGCTTTTTGGGCACTTGGCCAGTGGAGAAATGTTCTATAGGATTTCCAACTGCTGAAAGTACAAAGTTATACTAAAAAAAAAAAAAGTTCTACAAAAAGAGTGTCCCTGCAAGTTTGACGAGTCTATTAAATAAAAATGAAACCTTGGGAGCTTACAAGCACGGTCCTGGTAAATATTTTATGAGAACAATAAGCTAAATTTACTGTATTTTTCTTCTTTGCAATCACGCCTCCTTAAGTTTTTTTTTTTTTTTTTTTTTTTTTTTTTTTTTTTTTTTTTTTCGTAAATGTTCTGTATTGAATAAAACAACATGTTGCGGTACATCCTCCCCTCCGAGCAGCCCGTGTTTTGATCCATGCCTTGTGGGCCAAGGAGGGTCTCTGGTGGGATCTGAGTAAGAACCTAAAATGCTTACTGAAAGGATTTGATTTGCTCTGTCTCGCTGCACCTCAAAGGCATTATTTTTACTTATTAGAACACTCACTCATGGCAAATTGTGTAAGAGATCAAGGTTTTCCAGGGGTCTTGAGACGCTCATCTTTCTACTCGAGGCCTGTCTTCCATGTGTTTACTCAGATGCTTTCTTCTTCTTCCACCTGGTCTGTCTGTGTGGTATAAAACAGCTCTGTGTTTATTACCTCCACTGTATGTGTCCCTATGTGTGTTTGCACATTCAGGCACAGCTAGGGTTGTGACGATATGGATTTTTTCTGACCGTGCTGAGAAAGCAACATATTCCCGTGGGATGGCGGTTTACCATGACTGCCTTAATAATCATTTTTTATTGGACTTTATTGAAGATACTGTCATGCACATATTGTAGCTCCTTTAAGGAAAAGGGCAGTGTGTAAATTGTGTGTGGCGTTTAAGTGAGTCAGAGCGACCAGCAGACTGAATGACAGCACTATTCATAGCGGAGCAGAAACTTAAATTTAGCAGTAAATTTTTCTGGCAGTGAATGTACAGCACAGGTTACACTGTTTCCGTTAATAAATGCTGCAGTTTTTCAAGACCAAGAAGAGCTTCGTCTGTTGTTTCCCATAGGGATGACACGAAAACTGATACGTCAGTACCATGTCAATGTAATGTCACTTCAGGTGTAATGTCACTTCATAATGTCTCAACATGAGACCGAGGCATCACATGACCCGGGTATTACAGTGATACGGTTATGGTCACAGCCCTAGGCACAACTAAAGCGTGCATGAGTTTGATTAAGTGGATATTCTTTGCAGGTCTGAGATGAGAGACCCCCTGGCTGTATACAACTCCCCCTCTTTGTTTATCCTCTTGGGTGGCTGGATTCCCTCCCAGCAAATCACTGCTGTGGCTGTCATCTTCTGCATTTTATGTGTCTAGTATACAGCAGCCTGTCAGCTCCTAACACATTCCTCTGTGTGTTTTCTCTTTTATCTACAGATACCACCGTGTCATCACAAAAAGGTAAGACAGCCTTCCATCAGTCACCTGTGAATCCCCATACATTTTCACATGACTGGCCTGTGGTTGCGTTGCCCTCTGCGTGTGTTTGTGTGTGCTCTCAATTTTTTTTTTTTTGCTAATGAGATGAAAAACAGTTCATAGTGCTGTTGATGCTGATTTGAAATTGAGTCATCCAGTGTTTCTGTTACAGAACAGTCTGTTTGATTACAAAGTCAATCACTCACACCCACTGACACCTAGACTAAATTATCCTGCTATCCCGCAATGATAGACAGCCCACAGTCTGTGTTTATGCATCGCTTTCTGTAAGTCTCATGTTAAGACTAATCACAGTTCTGTTTCAACTCCTCCACACTTTCATGTGTATGTTAATGTGAGGTTAGGGGAGGTGATTGTTTTGCATCGTGGATCTTCGGGGAGAGACAGGAGATGTAGGAGGGGGAGATGTTTTGTAGGAACGTACCTGTAGGCTGTTTTGATTTTGTAAGATGATGGGGCCCCACAGTCAAACTGTCTAAACAGCTCCAGGGGTTTTGTTGTGAGTGGCAGCCTGCAGGTGTATGCACCGAGCAGTCCCAGCCCTCTCCTCGTCATTGTGGAGATACAGTAATGGCAGAGGGTGTGTCTCTGTGCGCTGTGATTGCAAAGCAGGAGCAGACAATCAGTCGGCAGAACTCCCCGCTGATTTTGTTGAAACTTTCTTTGATTCCCCGCTGTGCTTATAAGAACTTAGGTGTTGTTTTGTACGAGCTCTTACCAGAGCAGAACAGAACGCAGGTGAAAATATTTTCATTGTCACCTGGATCTGATATAATGTGCGCAACATGTATATATGACAAACCTGAACAGCAGGAGAGTGTCTTTGAGAACATGGCAGCGCTTTTTTACCTTACAAAGCTTCAGATCTATTGAAGCTGCTTGTAGATAGAGAGTGCAAGAGGCATTGATAGACTACAGCTGTGTGACAGGTTACACTTAGTCTGCCCTCACACACACACACGCACACATATACACTGCTGTAAGGCCTATGTATGTGATGACTGTATGGTGTACGATGTTGTCAGATGGGCCCATAAAGGTAAGTGATGTGGGTTGCCCGAGCCTCACTCTCTGATGAATGTTGAAGGGGAGCAGAGGCTGGCGTGGTGTACATCATCTCTCCACAGCCATGCTCACATATGGCTCTGAATGGGAGAGAGATAAGTAAGGCCACGCAACCCTGACAGTGAATGAATGCTCACTTTTGTCAGCCCGTGTGTGTCCATGTCTGTGTCTGACTCTTGTGTGTTTTTTATGTCTTTCTTTTCTTGCCCATGCAATATTTCCAATTCAAATCCGTTTAGTCAGAAGCATCAACAAAAACATTCACTGTCTCTCAGCCTCACACATTGAGAGTGCTATGGAGAAAAATAGCCCACCGTATTCATTCATACACTGTGAGTTATAGATGGCTATGCAGCTTTGACAGTGCCATCCGTACTGAAGAGCCATGTGGCCTTGAGGCAAAGATAGTGTACATAAACCATGTGTTTGTGTGCGCAAATCTCTGAAAAGACTGGCATGGTGTGTGTTTGTGTGTTTGTGTGTGTGTGTGTGTGTGTGTGTATGTACATGTGTTTTTGTGTGTTGCCTGAGCATGAAAGATAGAAAAAGCAGGACATTTGTGCACACTGGCAATGTCAACTCCCCACAGTCTCAATTATGTTAATATTCAACATGAGAGATGTGGGTCTCACATCTGCTCAAAGAGTACAATGCTACAGTACATGTGTTAGATTGAAGGGCAGCACACAGTATTTAGACCCAGGTAGTTTTCAGGCAGTGGTTGAATAACCTTTACTGTTGTTCCTCACCAATATCATGATTAATACAGGACCTCATTATAACCTGACCTTATTCTTTAGTTCTCTACTTCTGTAGAACATCCCCACTATCTGCCCCCTACCATGACATCCTTTATCCAACACCTCTCCACCCCCTTTACACTCCTCCTCCCTCTGCTCTGCCAAATGAAGTGTATTTATGGCACCTGTGCTGGAAAAACAGTCTCTAGGAGACGTCCCTCTAATTTCATTTTCAAAATGCCAGCAATAAATTTATCAAATGGGCTGAATCGAATCGGAGTCACACGCAGTGCCATCCGTCATGGGCTGTCCCTCGGGGGCCTGTGGGCGTACTTAAGCCAGCCAAAAACCTCTGCTGGCAGGAGAAAAAGACTGAGTGTTGAGAGGGGAGGCGGGTCCTGGTAGGAGGGAAACCAGATGAGTGTGCTGGAGAAATGTGCTGAGAACAAAGATGTGTGCGCATATCTTTATGTGCTTAGATGCATATGCGCAAGCATGAATGAGCCTGTGCATGAGCGCGGATGCATATGTGTGCATAGAGGTCAATGCTAATTCTTCAACGCATAAGAGCATCACGCAGGAATTGCAGCTAAGCACTTTGGCTGTCAATGTGCCAGTGTAGTAATTGATTAATTGCAACACAAGTTAATTGATTGTTTTGGTCGTTTTTGCATTTGTAAATCCCTCTCAGTTCAAACATCACTTTGAGCTTTATCCCCTCCCATACCTCTGAAAACTCCAGGTTCACACGCTCTGTGCCCTCCCATTCCCCTCCCATTTCTCACTTCCTCATTCTCTGACCTGACTTTGGCACCTTTGCCTCTCTCTTTAAATGCCTTTGTCCCTGCTTTCCATTTGTTTCACCCCTCTTTCCCTCTGCCTATCTTTCCTTCTGCTCACAGCATTTATCACTGTGCAGGTTAAGCCAGGCGTGAGTGAGGGTAAAGCAGCTTAGTACTAACAGGGCTAATGAAGTCAGGCCCCGTATTCCTCTGACGGGGATCAGTGGCGCTACTCTGTGAAGCCTGTCAGCGTTTAATGATTAGATGAAACATTCAGACACCCGCGACGAGAAGACAGGCACACTGATATGTGGTAATACCCAACCGTGGGCTCTTGCACGCAGATTCACAAACATTTATGCATGTGCACACACTCACTTCGCACACACATACAGTACATGCACACACTCACGTGTGCATGCACACAGACACTCCCACTCCTCCCACTTCGTGAAGGTGTTGATTTATGACTCAAACATGGCATCAAGGGTATACACAGCAAAGTGATTGGAAGAAAAACGAATGACAGTGAGATTCAGAGACAGCAATCTGGCTATTGATTCCTGCTATGTGCAGGAAGGTGGAGAAAAAAGTGGGCTGCATGAGAGAGATTTACCCCTTGCCTTGATGAGCAGATTGTAAACAACTCCACACGCTCTATTCAAGATGCATGCTGTGATCCATGATTTTTTTTTTTTTACTGCTTCTCAATTCTGCTAAAAAAGCATGATAGAAGATCAATCAAGAGACCAACATCTCAAAACCTTTTTGAACATTTCAAGATTCATCTGATGCTTTCCAAATCTTATTAGATTAAGTTATCCTTCTCCAGGCACACGCATGGAAGCTTGATGTGTGCTTGTGCTGTGGTGTGTGTTGTGTGATGTCAGTAAGTATGTCAGTGTCAAAGTGGGAGGGTGTTTGTTTCTGTGTTTAAATGCTAAAACTGGGAAATGGAATGACAGAAGCAGTAGTTGGGTCAACAAGCTGCCTGTTTGTCAGAGTGAAAGGGTGCCTACGAGGGCTTGGCTGGTTTCCCCCCATTATACACACATGCTAATTTACCTGTCAACTTATAGCTACACAAGAAAACTACACTCTTCACAACTTCTCTCCCTCTCTCTGTGTCTCTTCCCCCAGTCCCCTCCTCTCTAAATCTCTAAATCTCCAGATCTCTCCCTCATTACGTTTCCTTCGATATCTTCCTCCCCCTGCTAAATTGGAAACATATTCTGTCCTCACACCAGTAATTTCTCCCTCAAGTGAAAGTACCTGTTTAGCTCCATGTTGAGGAATCTTAAGACACAGGATTTGAATAAAATGTATGTGCATTTCTGCCAATCTGCAGCTGCTGCTCCCAGGCTCTCGTGTATCACTTGGTTTGCAAAGCCTCCTTAAAAATACTTGGGGAAACTACTTGAAAGTGTAGTTTTACAAGAAAGCACTTTGTTCACATTCAAGAAGTTGAATTACAGCAAAGCTACCATGAAGAGAAGTAGACTCTTAACCAGTTAGTTGTTCAGATTTCTTCTTTGGCTTGTGTCACATTGCCTTAGCAAAAATTACCACTTAGTTTTGAAGACAATATATCTCCTATATGACATAATTTGTAGAGTTTTATACAAATGTTTGCTTTCTTGTTCACAACTGCACATTTTAAGCCCACTGATCCCATGCAGACTAATGATTGATATGTTTGTTAAAACATGATAATTGGTAGGGAATGTTATCTTACGCCTGAGGCTACTGAGAATTTTCAAGTCAATTAATAATTTACCTTCAACTTGCCTTCCCTCTTCTAGTGATGATTTGGTAACTTTAGTAATTAGCAAAAGACTACTTCTGACAGTGCAGCACACACATAGAGAGACCACAGCAAACAAGAATTAAGGATATCTTTAACCCAAATACAGAAAAGCTGAGTCCAAAAACTTGACTCCTGGTTTATTCTGACCCTCTAAAAGAGCACATCATTATAAACACAGCATTTAGAAATTCTCAGAATTGGTAACTGATAATCACGATGCAGTAATCACCATGTGATCTCTTCAGCTATTAACAGCCTCATAAATCCAGCTCCAAAATGCCTCTCAGACACCATTGCCACATCGGAGTGTGATGAGTTTGCACTGTTCTTCAGAGATATGATAATAAACATTAAATTAACTACTAGCCATGGTATAAATGATGTGTGAGTGACTTGGCCTTGGTTCATGAAAAACCTAATACAATTTACAACCCCATCATGTTCCCTTGATCCTGGATGAAGTGGTAAAAGCTGTGCTTATCAGCTGAAAGCTGCCCAATACATTCTTTAAAAACATTGAAAATTTTCATCCAATTTATTCTGCTACATTTCTTAACTTACTGTTGTGGAATTATACCGAAACAATCTCACCACAACTCACAGTAGCACTGTCATAGCTTCAGTGTAGATACCTTCAGCATTCTGGGATCCACTATCTCACAGGACCTAAAATGAGCGTCCAACATAGACTCCGTCATCAAAAAGGCCCAGAGGCCCAGCTCAACCAGTCTCAAGGGCTTCTGATCTATTTCTATTCTGCAATAATGTCGTCTGTTCCCTATTCATCCATCACAGTCTGATTTGGATCGGCCACTAAACAGGACAGGAACAGACTACAACAGACAGTCAGGGCTGCAGAGAAAATCGTTTGTACCTACCTGCCCTCCATCCAGGACTTAACGAGTCAGGAAACGGGCAGGAAAACAGCAGACTAGGGTTGTCCTGAATGTTATGTTTTGGGCTTCAAAGCTGCAGTAATAAACAGAGAATATTTAAAGCTTCGGTCTCAGAGAGTGTCACTAGTGCTGCATTTTGTTGGTCAGCATCCAGATCGCACTGGCGCTGCTGTCTCTTTCTGTCAGAGAGGTGATGGTCCAAGAGACAATGGTGGCAGCACGGGAGAACTAGTATGAGGCAGCAAGGCCTGCTTCTCCCTCTGTCAGAGACAGAGTGAGCAGGTACACAGCCTGCAGGTACACAGCCCAGGGACGTGCCTAGCAGCAACTTCAGGGGGAGCTTCACACAAGCTCATATATATATATATATATATATATATATATATATATATATATATTAGTGCTGTCAATCGATTAAAATATTTAATTGTGATTAATCGCAAATTAATGACATTTTTTATTTGTTCAAAATGTAGTTCAGTGTAATTCAAATGCAACTTTATTAAATAAAATACATTAACCAAAAACAAAGGCAAATATTGTCCAGAAACCCTCACAGGCGCTGCATTTGGCATAAAAGATATGCTCAAATAATAACATGACAAACCCAAGCCCATCAGGCATAGATGAGCATATTGACCTGCTTAATTTAACATTAAGGCCAAAACCCACTAAAATCTTCAATAAAATAGTTGATTGAAGCTTCTATGGCACACTGCAGGCTTCAGATTTAAAATTCGAACGCCACAGAACCAGCAGTATTTCAGGAAAATGTCACTATTTATGTGTATCTATTTATTTCTTTAGTATTATTATTGTTGATGATAGTTAATTTTTTTTAATAAAATCCTCACCTTTATTCAGCTCAGTCTATATAATGACGGAACAATGCACAATATTCATGTTTTTGTATTAAAGCAGCAGGATCATTTACACTCTGACAGTTTATATCAGTGAGGATGTTTTAGAGAACAGCAGACAGCGAACTGCACATCGACACACACAGAGGAGATGAAGAAGGTCTCTTCTTCAAGGACTCTTCATCGTGACTTTCAATAATGCAGTGCAGTGACAAACTTTTTGTGGAGACAAGCGTCTGTCAGTTTGGCCTTTAAAGCAACAGATATTTTAGCCTGTAGTGTTTAAAACCGCAAAACTGTACAGTAACATCAGGATTTATGATCAATAAAGTTCTTATATCAGTCGACACTTCACACTCGCTCTCGTCCCTCCCTCCTCTCTGCAGCTCGTCTCTCCTCCCTCGTAATTATGATCAATCAGCATGAAGTAATAAAGTGTTTAAAAGTACACAAATTGACTTGGTGTAAAAAATCACGCACCACAGAAGCGTACGGTAACATTTTGATTCATGATCATATAAAGAAAGTTTTTATATTAAGTCCACACATCTGTCGATACTCTCTGCTGTGGGTCAGCTGTTTTTGTTTGTTTGTTTTTTTTCTTTTACCTGGTTTCATTACCAGCCGATTAGTTGGATTCATTTCTGATTAAAATCTATCTGACATAACTCAGGCAGAAGTCATGTTCACAGACAAGGATGTATTGAGGTTTTTCTTCACAGTATGTTTTTTCCACATTCATCCACTTCCTTCCTCACTCTCTTATGTATCCGATATATCCTGGAAGCTAAATATCACCTAGCAGTTAGTAGAAAATGTACTGTTGCCTTGAATAACTTGTGTATTTCTCCAGGTTTGACCATTATGGAAATGTTTGAGTTAACATATGTCATTTTAATGTTGAAATACATATTTTTTTAGAACACTCACACTCAATCTTACGTTGATCCAAAGCACAAGAAGAAAGTGGATTTAATATATTCAAGGTGTGTCCGAATCCACCTTTGCCATCTTGCACCAGTGGCACAGGGATATCCTGTCCTGTCCATCCAGTGGGCAGGAGTGGGGGAGGTGAGTGAGTAGCAGGGGACAGAAGAGTCTGACCACAAAGCTGGACCTCATACCGGCTGAACACTTACCTAAGCAGGATTGAGGTGTGTGCTTTGGCCAAATGCACCATGTGCTGTCTTGTGAAGACAGACTGATTGTTCCACAGACTTTTCTCTTCGACCAGGCAACGGCTTTGTGCCAGGTGTAAGATAGGACCCATAGTGTCAATAACCCTCTACATATATACTGTACATGGATATATCATCATGCACCATCAGAATAAATCCTATGTGTATTCCTGACTTGTATGTGAACTTTTTATTTATGTTAGTCACTGGTGCTTCTTATACACGATTATTATTACAAGATTATTTTAATTGTCGATTAATCTATCAGTTATTTTGTTGATTAACCGATTAATGATTTGGTCCATGACGTGTCAAAAAACGGCGAAACATGTCAATCAGGGTTTCCCAAAGCCCAAGATGAGGCTCTCAAATGTATTGTTTTGCCCACAACTCAGTGATATTCAGTTTACTGTTAGAGAGGAGTAAAGAAATCAGAAAACATTCAGATGTAACAAGCTGGAATTAGAGAATTTGGACTTTTTTTTGTCTTAAAAATTACTCAAACCGATTAGTTTATTATCAAAATATTTGGTGAGTAATTTAATAATAGAAAATATGACCAAAAATATAACCAAATAATAACCAATTACTTGTTGTTGCAGCTCTACACTTATTTACTTATTTATTTCATACTTGTATGCGCAAAGTCCTCTCTACTCTTTACCTTTATTAGTTGTCCTTGGTCTTAGGTGTTGTGTCTATCCTTGTGAAAGTACACTGAGAACAATTAAAAAACAGAATGTACACATACTTGGTGAATGAATCTGATTCTGGTTCAAGCAGCAGATTGTAGCCAAACACAATAAAAGAAAAAAACATTCCTATTCACACTTAAGCCTCACTGTTGAGAACTAAGACTCACTGCAGTTGTGATCCTTTTTTTCAACTTCATCATGCATATTTCCACATCTATATAATCTCATAAATTGTGCCATAATAAATTGTTTCATCACTAATTAGTAGCTGTTGTCTGCTGGTAGTCAGACAGCCGTATATGATAAACAAGACAGAAAACACAGTTTTCAATGTTTATGTTGTACCAAACCGATTTAAAACCATCTGAGTAACAAGTAGGCAACATCACTGTTGCAAAATAATAATAAAATAATATTTATAATATGCTTATTTATACTTAATTTCAATTTAACAATGAAGGGAATCAATATCCAAACACCTTGTGTATTCAAGGGTTACACTTTTGTAGACTGTAGGCTTTAAAATTCTGCATTAATTCACATTTACCTGCGTTAGAGGAGTAGATCAGCTGCATGAGTTTGTCATTATCAATTCATCATTTCATTTGTTTCAAACAATGGTATTTATAAATGGGTGGGATCTGTTACTTTGACTTGATGAAATATAATGGCCTTAACCTTCATAACTTAAAGTATAGTCTGTTAAGGCAGGATTAGACTAATTTATTATCTTTATACTGTTTTAAATTGTGACAGATGTCTTTATCCTTTGGTAAATTAGACATGCAATGATTTTTTTTAGTTTATGACATTTAATTTAATTATATAATGACAACCAAAATGACAAATAAAAATAGAAAGTATGTATGTGGCGCAGTGTCGGCTGACTTCCTTTATGTCCTTGTGATGACATGATAATAGTAATGTCAGCTGAAGTAATCGTGGTAATTATTTTCAGACATCTGCATTCATAGCAGTGTGAATCTAAGGAGCTTTGTTGATCACATATTTATCATATGGTGATGCAGGTGGTGCTTTGTTTTTCTTTGATTCAGAAGTTTTCCCAACTGTCTACACTCTACTTAACTATTAGAATACACTGTCATTAATGGGTTGTTTTGGGAAGAAGCACAAATATGTGTTTTCTCAAAGTTTCCTTTTTAGAATTCATGGATAGCTTCAACAGCGTTCTGCACACAGGAGGATATACCAGCTTGGCTTTTTTTTTTCTGTCTTTTTTCATTTCAGGTTGAAAGAAGTCAGACAGTATTCTTCTTATTCATAGCACTTATTCAGTCATAGTTCACTTTGTGATTTTTAGCCAGGTCCAGCCTGAAATATCTTAATAACTATTGCATGAAATTTGCATGGATATTTGTACAGCCAATCTCAGACCCCAGAGAATGAAGTCTACTGACCCCCTGAGCTTCCCTCTAGCACCTTTAGTCAGTTGACATTTCTGATTTTTATGTGTGGGGACCGCTAAGATTTCCACTGATGAATTCACTCATTTTGTGTTAAAACTAAACTTTTATTACAGGCCGCATCCAAGGCCACCCAAGATGGTGGATGAGACTGCATGGTCCTTTGTTCTCTGTCAACAAAGGGAGCCGTTGAATTTGGTTTCCCACAATCATCGAGGTTTTCACACCAATGGAACCAGGAATCAGCAGGTTGAGTGGGGGTGACCCACAATCCTTGGCCAGGTGTAAGACCAGCTACCACCATTGTTCTCTCTCTCTTCTCCTCAGCCTGCCAACAGGGGCAGGCACAGAACTCTCAGGCAGGTCTCTTCACTGCTCCCTGTCTATGCAGACACACCATTTTGGGGTCTTTCTCTTCTGGACTCTCCAAACTACATGTGGCCTGTTTGAAGCAGCCACACTGAACATTATTATACTGTCTTAACAAAGTAAGTGAGTCAACTTGGCTTCAGCAGCCAGAACCCAAAGTCTGCCAGCTAAGCAGGTTCAACGATGTTAGCACTAGGACTGCTAACTCTGCAGCACAAAGAAAGGAGTGGCCTGCCTCCCTCCACCCGGCACACAGCAAACACAGCAAAGACAGACTTCCCCTTCAATCTTGGATTAAGCCTTTCTCCAGCCTGGCTCTCCCTTTATAGCAACAGACCGCCAGCTTACAAGCACCTAAGTAACCGCTCTTTCCAAGGACTGATAACATACAGGGCACAACATACAGTAGTAACACTATGGGTAGCTATACAGCTGAGTAAGGTTAGTTATGTCTTGCATGCAACTAACCATCCTCTTTGCTAACTCGGCACCATTACACTGCATTAACAGAACACACGGCCATTGTCCTTTGTTTACACCGCCCGTTCACACCGCATGGCCACCTACTCGGCCATCTTTGTTTTCACACCTCCACGGTCTCTGTCTTTCTCTCTCTCTCCCCCTCAGACGCGCGCGCACACACACACACACACACACACACACACACACACACACACATTGATTGTGTAGCAACATGTCCACAGACAGTATTATGTGTACGCCTGATTTAATGAGACACAAGTGGTAGAAAACAGCTTTCACTACAGTTGATCTGTGGAGCAGCCATACTGGATTTTGAGGTCAAGGTTGGTGAGATTCCTAGGACTTTCCAGGTTGTAAATCTGACCGTGGAAATTTCGACTTCTGAGTTCAAATGGAATGCTTCATACATGCAAATATACTTGTGTTACTATACACTCTTAAGCTTGGATTATACTCCAAGCATACACCAAGCGAATGCATACACAGACATCTGTGGACATCATGGACGCCTAGTTGTTCAGTTTATACTGTACTGCTTTCTGGTGTTTGCCTAGAGGACACATTCCAAATATGCACAGACTTATTTCATATCTTGTTGTAGCGTAGTGGTCATGTGGACGAGCCTGCATGATCACAACAAACTGGTATGCAGATGTCCACAATGAGCCTAAATACAGAGCATGCACCCCCTGATGAAAAAATGTATGTCACAGGAACCCTAGTGGACCCCTTGCACACTTGCAGACATGAAAAGTATAATCCAGGCATCAGTCTTGTCGTCTATCTTTACATCTTTACCTCTTATTCCAACAGTCACCCTCTCCTATCAGTAGTACATTGAATGGCACCCTCTGTCTTTTTGGCTGTTCAAGGCTGACCAAAACTCCAAGGAAAGCACTACAAATTTAATTTAATGTATTTTATTTGAACCATCATCAACCTCCTCCCACATTTTTCTGAGATGCTGCTCAAAGCCATGTGTGTGCTGTACTAACAGAAGTTGCTTTTTGGCTTCTTATGTAGCAGTAATGACTGGATGTGTATGTGCGAACATGCATGGTTGGTTTTCTGCTGCATCCTGCTCGCACTACTCTGGATTCCCGTGACAAGAACCATGATTACTTTGGCCTTTAATTTTTTTTCTTTTTTTTTAAGTCAGCTGTGTAAAGAAGAGAGAGGGGTCATCACAGGCATGATATTGCCTATACTGTCTCCCTTAGGCCAACTAATAAGGTTCTGCATATATGGATATGGGATCTAAATGCCAACAGAAGACACTGTAGGTTCACAGCGGACCCCTCAATGAGCATACTTGAAACCTCTGTGACAGAATTGGTAAAAAAAAAAAAAAAGAAGGAAAAAAAAGTGTCACCTGTTCATGAAGCAGAAAGTAGCTTTTTTCTGCAACAATGTGAAAGGCTCTTCATTATTGCTCACAAGAGGCTGATAATGCTTTTTGTTTGCCAGGCTAAACCCTGCAACATGTCCAATTGAGTGTTAGCCAGAGATAAAGATAAAGACAAAACCACACAAAGAGAGCCTCAGCAGACCCACATCTTAGACTCATTAAGGCTGTCTGGGCATTGAAACATTTCTCAGGAAAAGACAGAGAGCAGATAAAAGCTGAGACAAGTCTAACAAAAAGAATTGTAGACAGAAGTACACTGATCACCACTCTCTCTTATAGGATCCTGTTCTTAAGCCTCAACTGCCAATTAGATATGAGAACAGCTTGTTCCCTTGACGGATGAACTTAATTTGATATTCTGTGGTCTGCTCAGTAGGGTGCAACACTGATTGCATTGGTGGATGGAGTTTTCAGGCTATCCATACAGGCTAAGTGTAATTGACTATGTAGAGCTAGACCGCAGCTTATCATAACTGTTCTCTCTTTGGTGGAGCGGTTCCATTTAAAAGGTGCATCAGCTCGGTATCTGATGGTGTGTGGCAGGTATCTGGAAGATTAGAGCGTGGTTGCAAATAGCAGAGATGCTCGTGTTGCTGTGTAGTGTCACCCAGGAACAGAGCTACGGTAATCCCATGGAGCAAATAACTCTTTGTCATGATTCAACAACATGTTATTGTCACAGGACTACCTGCCCCGAGTCACTTAGATGATTCATACATCTTTGTCTGTTTACTGACAAGACACCACAGTTGGGCTTGAAGCCCTACAGGGTTGGCATTGCCAGGGAAGCAGGTGGCATATTGCACCCAGCAGGACAGCTCCTATGTAGGCCTGCTCGGCAGAGGGATTTGGCCAGCTTGGATTAGCTCAGCAGGGTGAAACAGAGGGATGCAGACAGGGAGGGACAGACTGGGAGTGGAAGACAGAGTACATCAATCTCTGCTCAGTGCGCCGACACCTGAGAAACCTGAGAAAAAGCTGCTGAGAATCATGGTGTGACTTGTTCATGGTGAACAATACACACATGAAACTACCCACACCTTCACAATTTGCTATTAACTCACATTAATGAGCAACAATTAGACACATTAGATTCCACATGATCTTTTGAAATAGTTTTGCCCTTTTTCACACTTTTGGATGACATCTTTTTAGATTCAACAACAGCAATAAATTTCTGAGCGAGAACATTTGAATATTAATTCTAATGCCCATAATGAGATAAACACATCTCCCGACTCCGCAGTCACACTAATTAAGCAGGCTTTTTCCTTCTACAGTGCTGTGCTCTCAAACGTCGTCAACTGCTCAAAGGCATGTCACCACAGTAATGGCAGATGGGTATTCTCAAGCCAAAAATAAATAAGTAAGTGAAATGGTTAAAAAAAATACACAAACAGGAAAAAAGCTGAGCCAGTTGCCTCTGACAGACTGCTGAGGAAACGTCTCTTTATTCTTTGCTCAGGCTGGTTCATTTCTGTCCGAGGGATGGATCTAATCCAAGAGTTTATTACCAAACTTCAGATGCAAAGCCTATTCGTTTTCTGACACCAAAGAGGGCCAAGAAAATGAATCGGGGTCTGGACAAATTGGCATCATTCACATGAGCGCAGTGGGAAGGAATTCTCAAATGTAGAAGTCGTGCCTTTCTTCAGCTCTTCTTCAGCAATTTTTCAGACTTCTGATAACTATCCTCATATTTTTTTCCATTCACACATTCACAGGGCATACCGTTGCGTATATATTTTACAATACAAGTTATGTCTTCCCTTTGGGCTTTTGTAATAAGATTTACTCCTGTTAGGGAGGAAGACAGGCAGAGAGATGAGTAAATGAGGCGATGATAAAGTATCACATTTTTAGGTGTATTTGTTGCATCAGTTATTCAGGCCTCATGTTTCTTTCTCCCAACATCTTGAAAATCCCAGGGTTCCCTCTGTTCTTTCAAACCAAACAAAGAAAAGCTGTAGAGGCATTCTCCAATGGGGACCATTATAGGGGTAAAGTAAGGCAACCACAGTGAATAAACAGACACATCTTCATCAAAAAAAAGTTAGAAGCAGAGTACAGGTGTCTGGCACAACTTCATCTACTTGCAAGGTGCATGGAGAAGCGAAAAAAAGTCTAAAGAGGTCAAAACTCCAGCAACATATGTTGTACATAGAACAACTTGATTTTTAGACCAATATGTCGCAACTTGTGGGTTTCATCAAATTCAATAGAAAATCTAAACGGCAAAAAAATATATAAAAGTCAGGCCAGTCGGCAAGGGAAGTGTCTGACAATTTTGTTGTTAAGACCATCTAAACCGAGATAAAGACCAGACTGTATCAAGACCGAGACAATAGCAAGACTTAGAGGGCTTGAGACCAGGTCAAGACCAAGGCCAAGGCAGGGTGAGACTAAGTCAAGACCATGTGCTGTCACATCTCTAACCCAAGTAACAAAGTGGTACTATGGTGTGAAGCGTTTGTTGGACCTGCTGACATAGCTGACACTGCTGTAACATAACTTTATATACAGCTTTATATGGCCTGTCTCATCATTGCTTATCACAGCCAAAACATTATATTAGCCTTGCTTTGCAAGCATCACGTACACACAGCTTACCTTTCTTTATATTTCCTTTTGAAGTGCCAATAAAAGTTTGATATGGTCCCAGCCTTCAAAGTAAACATTTCATTTCTTTATTTCTGTTTGTTTTTCCCTTTGTTTCTATTTTCTTTTTTCTTCGCTTAAAAATATTGATATTGAATCTCTGTATGATGCTAATATTAAGGGATGATATGTATCTTGATATGTTTATAGTGCACAATGATATGAGTTTGCAGCATGGAAAATAAAGTACATGCATGGATGAAATAAGTCAATAAATAAAAAGTTGTCTTTTTAAGTAAATGTTGCATTGCAGAGTTTACATACTGCTGTGTGTTGTTGATGCTGTTTTGCAGATGAGCTCTTTGTGGTTGATGTAGCTAAATTTTATTAGAGAAGATTTGCCTGACATCTCCTCCCAGGCAGCCACAACTTCTTCTCGTGTCTCCCACATTCACTTTGTTGTAGTGTGTGTGAAGAGGGGAGCAGGAAGAGGTGAACTGCTGGCAACAGTAATAGAAATTAGATATAAACAACTAGAAACGAGTCAAGTCACTGGTTGCATTTGAAGCAGGGAGTTTTACATTCAACCACAGTAACGATGTTAAGAAAATAAACCAAAGAGTGCACAGGCAATTTAGTGATATCTCTGCTGTTGCAGTCTTGACTAAGACCTTAAAAATGGTCTTGAGACCAAGACCTACAGCACAAATTTCTAATAAGGGACCTGGTTGACACAGAGACCGTTCCTGTACAAATTTAGTACCACTCTTTTGTTGCGTTTGGACCAGAAGTTGTTCTGTAAGTGTTTCAGGACTTGTAACCAAAAGAAAGAGCAGAAAAAACATGATACTAAAAGGTTAAAAATTTTCAGAAAGATGAGAAAGAAGAATCATCCATTAAATTACATTATAATAAGTTACAAAAGGGATAAGGGTGAGAGGAGTGTATGATTAGAGGTCCAGGTCTCTCTTTACTCCCTTGATACCCTGATGGGATCAGGGATTACCCGTTGGCAAATGATAAAACATATTTGCAAAATGATTAGTCTACTGCATAAGCTCAAATCAAGGATTAATTAAAAAAATGTTAATTTATTCATTTGACACGGCCCATGCATGTCTTTTGTTTCCAGCGAGGGCACTAAAACCCTTTGGTCATCTTCCCATCGCGCTCAGAGGGCCTGTCCGCTTAAGCTTGCTTTCTTGTGCCACTTTAAGAAACCATTTTACACTCAGCAGAAATCAGGATAACAAATTACTGTGCAAAGCTACGTAAGTTTCCAGTCAGCCTGTTTACCCTGGAGAGAGAAATGGCACCTAGGAAGAAGCAAGGTAGGCCCAGATGGATTATTCCAGGCTAATTCCAAGCACAAGTCAGCTCACAGCCATCAATAATTCATGTGGAAGTCTTTGAAAAGTAAACACTGCTTAGCCCATTAAGAACCCGGATTGGCACAATGCCATAATTGCACGAATACTGTACACAACTTAACTCCACATACAGAGGGTCTCTAGCCACTACAGAAAAAAAAATGTGTGCCTTCTATATGAAGACCCAGTGCTCATTAGAGGAAGGAAAGTCTTTTGCAGACCATAACTGGCGTTACCTGGTGCAGCATTAGCATGGAATTGATGCTAAAGATGACAGAGGGAGGCAATTAGAGTGACAGCTGGTTCTGGGATGTGTTGAGTTTTGTGGATTGATCTCCTCTGTCAGCTTTGTGTGTGCACTTCATACATATGGGAGACTGGTGCTCTCATTCAGTCAGTAAATGCACGTAGCTTAAATGCTAAAGAGGATCACGCTCCCACTGTATAGTTCACTCTTGCTCTTCTTTTTCGATATCATTTGCACATCGACTTTCCGTTCCATTTACCCTCAGCCAATTTTTCCTCGCTTGCCTTTCATGTACTTTTTCAAGGTCTGTTTGTGATATCGAAGCTATGGGGAGTTGCCTGGTGTGCAGCATGTTTACGTAGCTTTTAGCAATTCCCCGTCCTCAGCACTGTAATTCCCAGCTGAGCAATGAAAGATAGGGAGTGGTCTGTGTCTCTTTCTGTCTAGGATGCTCATTAGATAAAGAGGAGGTTCATGTACTACTTCCACCAGTGGTATTACAGTCTGTTTGTCTGTCTCTGTCTTGCTCTCTTTCTCTCATCCTGCAATGCTCTGGAGATGCTCGACTCAGTACAAACAGCATCTGTCCAGGAGAATAATAACATCTATAATCGTTCCCTAGAGATGACAGTGGAAAACACATTTTTCTTTCCATTTTTTTTTGAAACTTTGCAGCAGAAAATTTCAGATGTATGATTTATGAGCACCACACACTGGATTTTCTTTAAATGCAGCAGTTTAAATTATCAGTGATAACAAGAATTTTACATGAGCTCTTTTATGATACTCTCTTTCTACATATTATGCCTCCACGGTTGTGACAGCCATGACCAGAGGTATAATGTTTTCAGGTTGTCTGTTCATCCAAATGTCCATCTATCCATCCGTCCATCCATCTTTTCTACTCCCTATACATCCTTAAAAGCATTGCTTATCAGTCCACCAGATAGGATTTCATGTGCAGTTGAACCTGGGATTTGCCATATTAAGCAGGGAAAGTCTTTACAATTGTGTTTTTCTAGCTTTAGAATGTGTGGCGCTCGTTTCGTGACTTTTCTTCCTTGCATGTGGCAAATAGTCCCTGAACACAACTGTCTTCCAGGTAGAAGTCAAACAGAGATTTCCTGAGGGGAGCAACTCATTTTCCCAACACCGTATGCAGGGGGAAAGCATATTCACATAGGATCAGATCTTTATAGCAGGTTTTCAGGCATATGGATTTATGTCTTAATGCTGAGAGGAGTTGGAGGGGCTCCCGGGTGGATTAAATGCTTCCTTTGTACATGTGTCTGTGTTTTCATACAGGTGAGCGTGCGCATATTCATATGAGTGAACATGTATGCGCACACTCAAGTGTATGAGAGTTATCACTCTTGTTGCAGCTCACTCCATTAGTGGGTAGGGATTCCTGTGCTCTGCTCCTAGCCAGAGGAGACCAATTAAAGCCATCAGGCAGCGTCAGGGGAGCCGAGCTGCTCTCAGAGCCCGCGGAGCTGGAGAATAGAGGATTTAGACTGGCTCCATCCTCCTCCTCTACCTGCACACAGGCAGTAAAGGCAGATTCTGGGACATTTGTAGGAAATGATACAGGTGATGTTGATGAGTTCATTACTTCTGCTTTTTGTATCTGTTGATTTATCTCTTGTGAAGTACAATTTATTGCATCTCTTTCCATTAATATACTTAATACATTAAGGTTACTGTAATAAATATTATTATCATTGCTTTCACATGCTTAATCTGCAGTCACAAGAGGCTTGGGCTGCAACATATACGAGCAGAAGGCCAGGTCAGTTTATCACGGGGTTAACACGTGTTGACAAGCGATCGCTCATACTGATTTTTAAGGGCAATTTAGAGTCTCCAGTGCAGCACCTTTGGGCCGTGAGAGGTTGTTGACTTTTCTCTCAGGATTTATGTGTACTACGTACTACATACATTCAAGCTTTTTTTTAATATAAAAGATATTTCAGTTATTTTAAGAAAGAAAATATCTGAAATGCATACATTTCTCTGCTTTGAATCATGACTTTAAAGGACCAGTGTGTAGAATTTAGTGATGAGGTTGAAAACACTTTGTGTCACTCGTCTCCTCCTCCAAGCGTGTTAGTGAGTCTATGGTGGCTGTGACATTTACAAAAAAGGCAGAAGACTGTATCTGTAGGCAGTGTTTGGTTTATCCAATCTAGGCTACTGTAGAAACATGGTGGTCCAATATTGCAGCCTCCATGGAAGAGGACCAAGGCCTGTAAATATAAAGGGGTCATTCTAAGGTCACAAAAATGCAAAGATTCTTATTTTGAGGTGATTGTACACTGACGAAAACATACTAATTTCATTAAAGTGATGGGCGATACCAAACTTTTTTAATTCGATGACACATACTTTTCATTAAACTTTAATGAAATCACTACTGATCCCTTTTTAAATGGGAATGTAATTTTAAAAATAATGTTTGTTTTTTTTAAATGAATGATTTTTTAGAAAAGAAAGCAAACGCAAATATGAATACAATTACATCAAAATGTAAGTGTAAAAACAAAATCCATTTTTACAGAAATACCGTTTATCCTCTTTATACCTTTCAGGGTGTGTTGTTTTTACATTTTTAAAAAGGTTACTCATGTTGCTGTTGTCTTGGCACTTGCCCCAAACAGTGTATCTTGCTGTGTTTTTATCTACAAGTAGAAAGTTGCACTGCAGCGTGTTACATTTTTCTTCTGCCATTCTTTATGGATGTATTTAACTCTCACAAATTTGATTGTGAATTATGAAGTTAAAAGGACCCTGCAGTCATGTGACTTGAGCCGGCTACATATGCCAAGTGATACAGCCACTCACATTTCTATTACAATATTGTCAACAGTTTCAAGGGATTGATACCAAATCAGTAGCTTGAGAGAATCAATGTATCGTCCCTGCAGAATCGATCTGTGCATCCCTGCTGCTACATTCTGCCGAGAAATGCCCATAAATTTTACCTTTAAGTTGGTCCCAGTGTTCATAATGTAAAATTCCATCCCACTTTGGTTACTCCCAAAACTCTATGGAGTAAACCGTATGTGGATGCTTGATTGAATACTTTTAAAACACCCACATCTCCCTTTTAGAAAAGCAGAGAGAAGTAGCTTTAGAGATAGAGATTCAACGCAGTTTGAGGCCTTCCCACTGGGTGTTATTATTGTGTGGTTTTCCTGCAGCCTTCCACACTAATGCTCCTCTCGTCAGTGAAGCTCGACCACGCTTCAGGGCTTTGTTATAGAATGGAGGCCAGAGATGTCATACCCTGTTACAAAATAAGGCACCAAATATGAACTCTCTCTTCCCTTCTCCACCCCTCCCTCCCCTCACTCCCTCCTGCTCTTCCCTCCTCCCTACCCTGGGGATCACTGCCATGGAAATAGAGCCCACTCCGTAGTGTCTACTCAGTAGGTAATAACTCGCTGTTCAGGCTCAGATAAGAGCTCCATTCATTAAAGTGGCTGCTCTCTTTCTCCACACGAGTGACACCTATCCCCTGGGAAAGCAGCGGTGAACTACAGGGTTGGAGCTGCAGGAACAGCCTTCACGAGCCCTGATTGCCTCCCCCCGAGCTATTTGGTGGAGGAGCCTAACCCCCTACTACACACCAGCTCCCTGAGCCTCATTCTCCATCTGATCTCCATTTCGGTCACTGGGAATTCCTAATCTTTTTTTAAACTTTATTCCCAGCCTTCCTCTTAATAACTCGTTGCCTCTATTATCCCCTTCACCTGCACATCTCCATCTGCTGCCCTAATCACACCTCCAGTCTTTTCCACCCCTGTCACTTTTACTCGCTTTGAGTTTCTCTTCCCCACGCTCATCTTCATCATCAGCTTTGAACGTTTCTCTTTCCTCCATCCATCCTCTCCCATGCCTCTCCTGTCCTGTCTCCCCCTCCATCTCCTCAGCGTGTCTGTGAGGTCCCTGAGCACTGGAAGTCGCTGATGCGTGTACCGGTCAGCGGTACTCATGGGTAATGTGTAGATCATTCATCCTCTGGACAGGTATGTAATAGAGGCGGGACGAAGAGGAGAAAGGGGACAGTGGGAGATCTCTGGAGGTATGAGAATCAATTTCATCGGGAATCACAGGAGCAAAGAAGCAGAACCTTTCTCTCTCTTTGAGCTGCTCTCTTTCTTCCCCTCTTCTGTCTCGTTCCCTCTCTTTCTCTCTCCGTCTTCATTTCCCCCACTCCACTATCTCATTCCTCTCTGACTGCTCACACTGATCAGCTCACAAGACTCGCAAGCATTACACTAGCCAAGCAGCAGGATAAATCCCTACACAAATTAGAACACAGAAGCCATTATTTAAGTCAACCCCTTTTCTTGGCTCCAGCAAGAAAATTATAGTCCTGTGTTCAGAACTGCAGAACAAAGGAAACACACTCTCTCTTCTCCCTTCCACCATATCTCCCCGGGCACAGTAGTGCATCAGAGCAAACCAAAAAGAGAGAGAGAAAAATCCCACTGAGATAGCCCCTCTACTGCTACTACTAAAGCTGGCCGTAGCGAAAGGCCTAATACACTTGTAGTAGAGAGCCATTTGAGACAAACAGCAGTAACATGCATGCCAGCTCTTGCAGTCACCTGTGAAATAGAGGTTTGGTTAAAACAGCCCGACATGCATGCGCTTGGTACCTGTAGCAAAGCCGTGCATGCTAATGTCTTTAATGGCATGACCATTCAGCACAGGTTCTACTCCATAAACTGAAATGAATGATTATTGGCTGACTAACACACACCATTTGACCTGGCACACTGGAGGAAACGATGATGTGGGAGACAAGGAGAATTGCTCATCAATCACAACCACGGATGGTCAGGCGCTCTCATCTTGTAGTAGTAATGTTCAGCGAATTGATTATGGAATGATGAGGTGGAGTAAAATGCTGCGTCTCATGCATTTATAGCACACCGAACAATTTTTTTATTTATTGTGGTCATAAAAGGTTTGCACAGATGTTAACGTTTCTACACAATGCCTGTAGTGGAGTGTCAATTCTGTGTGTTATCTCTTGTTTGGAAAGTGATGAAGTGAGAAAAATATTGTGTGTGAGAATTAGAAAGAAAAAGACAGAGAGAAAGAAAAAGTGAATGAAAGGCACAGGGAGGTTCTGCAGAGTGGGTTTTCCACTCTACCAGTACAGAAATGATGCATAACTCCACAGTATGCCCTTTAATTGGTGCTATTAATATCAGTTAAAGTTTTAATACCTATTTATTAAAACTTAAACTTTTTTTCTGGGCCCTAATGTGAATAGAATTATGAATCTCAAAGGCTGTGCTCTATAAAAAGGCTTCGACATAAATTATTAATGCTCTACCACTTCATCTGCAAGATCTCACTCCTACAAGATTTGTTGAAAAGGAAATAGCCCAAAGGTCTAATATTAGGATGAATTTTCAACATTAAATACATGCGAGTTCCACTGTGCACGTCACCTCCACATTGCTAGAAAGTTCTTGCGGCGTCTTGAACCTACTCATCATTAGCTTGTGGATCTTGGCAGGAGATCTCCATAAATTGGTCATGTATAAAATGTAAACAGAGTGTGGAGGCAGACAGAAAGAGGAATCCTAATGTACACAGCAGCCTAATTTGTCTGTTTGTATCATTAAAGTCTTTTCCTCTGTCAGATATTGTGTGATGTTGAGCACTTATCTGCTGCAAAAACGGCAATATGTACAGAGAAACATTTTAGGAAGGCGCCGATCCAGTTATCCCCTGTTATTAGAATTAATTATGGTTCAAAGATTAGAAACTTTATCCTCTGACACTGAGTTATCTGTAGTTTATAGTTTGAACTTCACAAAAAGTTTTTAAGTTTATTCAGCGGGCAGCAGAAGCGCCAGCAGCCTGAGATGCCTTTATGTGGCCTGAAAAGGCAAGATAAAGAGCATAGATACAGAATAAGAAGAACAGAGATCAGTAACAGCACAGTAGTATGTGCTGCATTAGCAGGAGGAGTAAAGAAGGATTATTGCCCTGGAATGACATCAGCCTATTAATATTTAGGAGAAAAAGATATATATATGTGAACAACAGAAACATTGAAAAATGTTGAACACTGAACATTTTGCAGATCCAAAAAAGTTATGCTGATAAAATGCATGTTATGTTTCTTTGATGTAACTCAAGGATCAAGCAACACAATGGTCCCTTCTAGAGCCACAACAATGTGGGTTTTTTAGAGAGATAGTGGTATCGATTGTAAAGGAGACAAATTCACCTATTACCAGTATGGTGGTCAATATAGTGACTGTTTGACCTGGAATGGAAGTAGTTTTTTGTTTTTGTTTTTTTTAGGTGGATTGTGCACTGATTATGCACAGATATGACTGTGCAAAGGTATTCAGAAGGGTTCTTTTTTAAACAAATTACTTTATTACAAAGAATACATTACATGTGAAATAATTGTCAACCAATACTAGAAATGAAAGCTGAGAAAATAGAAGTATAAATTAGAATAAAATAAATAGCTAAATAAACATCAATGCTGTTCAGTATCAGTCAGTTGCTGAATATTTTAATACTGCCAGTCAATGAGGGGAAAGTTAAAAAAACAAGGAGCATAGCTTTTTAGTGTTTGCACCTCCCAGGGAGCTCTTCTTGTTCTAATAAATGTTCCCCATTGTTCTAAATCACCCAGCGTATTGTTGTCTGCATTATATGTACTGTAAAAAAAAAAAAGGTTTTCATATAGGTTCATATCAGGAAACACATACAGCGATACCAATATATCTGTGATCGACCCATATCAGGCCCATACCATGCTTCACACACATATACAGTTTATACAGATGATTCAATAAAAAGTTTAATATCTGGGAAATATTGTCCATCAGCTTTGGGTGAGTCTCTTTTGGAGTTGTATCCTTTCACCCTGGAACACAGTTTTTCTGTCAGTGCTATAGCTTAACCCAGGATGTTGTGCTTGAGCAAGTCTCTGTGAGATGTGGGCACAAGAGTCTGGTTTCCCGTTGCTTGGCCAGTCTCATTTCATCCATTTTATTTTTCTTTGCAAAACATTTGTCAAGCACAAAATTGTGTTTTTATTTCAATTGTATATGAAGGGATAGTTTTAATTGTTTAATATGAAACAACTAGAGGGGCTGAAGGTCGCCCCTGGGCCAGCAGTTTGAGACCTCTGAATTAAATTGTTAATGATGATTTGTAAAAGACAGTCATCAGATAATGACACAGCTTTCATGGCATCTAATACTTTCAGTTGGTTTCCCTCCCATCACCTCCCTGAGTCCACCACCACCACCACACATATAAAAGTATTTAATTGACTCGCCTGGTTAAAGTTGCAGGCATAATGGCTCTCGCATCTTTACTCCCCCCACGCTCCACTTCTTTTCCTCTTTTCTCTGTTGTATCCTCAACCAACCCCCAGTATTCTATTTCATCATTTTCCTCATAGTGGTCCCCTGCACCTCCATCTGCACCTCATGGTTTCAGCTGGAGAGTATGAAATGAAGCTTGTATAATTAAATATTAACAGCCTGCTGATGAGGGGATTGAGAGCGAGGGTGGGAAGAGAGGCACACCACTGAATCCTCTGCCCTACTTCTTACTGTTAATGTCCACTGGGAATTATTCATGTATCAGCTAACCTGCACTGGCACCTAAGGAGGCACAGGGGTAGCAGCGAACTGTGCCAGAGTGGCACTGAGTGAGCCAGGGTCAATCAACATTAATAGAAATCCTATTGGGGGAATAAAATTCCAGGGTAGAGGGAAGCTTTCATTATTAATTAGCCTGTCAGATGCTGTTCTTATCTGTTTGGATGAGAGTGTTCAAAGGGGAAGTGGCTGCAGTATAAAGTTTTTGCAATAGTGCAAATGGAACCTGAATTGGACATGCCAATGCCTTCACCAGAGAGTGCTCAATTTATTAGCTCATAGTGTACAGTAAAATGTTTGTACACAGCACACAAAACATGTCTGAATTATTAATCCTTTATAAGATTTCCATGAAAAACTCTGAGCCCTATCTTCAACCCAGAATTTGATGTTGGCAGTCATGAAAAAAGCCAGATGACTTTTTATGAGGAAGCGCTAATTTTAATCCACTAGCTATTATCATGTTTGTCTTCAGCTGACTCGCAGCTTAACATGTACTAATAGCAGAGGAAAACGTGTAAACCCTCCTAAGGGACAGTACATGTTCCAGTTTTGGTGTTTGTTCAGGCATTAACATACACAAGTCCTCATAATCTCAACAATTAGGCTTGATTAAACCAGGGTTTATGCAGTATCTGAGCAGTGTTAGTGGATCGGCATAATGTGCCGTGGTCTCTTAGTTTCGCTGTGCATCATCCTAATGTGCAACAAAGATGAGATTTTAGTAATGGGCACCTCATTATAATGTGAGGCATTGAAATACACAGTAAACTTGAGTCAGTGCTGAGTTGTGCTTTCTGTTTGAGTGTTAGTGTTGCGTAGCGTGCTTAAGCTCTCTCTGGTACTCATTCTGGTCCAGTCAGGCTATTAGAGACCTCTCTGCTCACACCTCACAGAGCAGAGTCTTTGTTTGTGCGTGTGTTTCGGTGCATTGCTCTGTGCATGCAGGGTTGTCTTTAAAAGTGGACAGGGGCAACGTTCCCCGCCACTGCCCCTTAATTTCTGTCTGTGAAGATATCCATGTTCGGAGTGAACACATCACGCAGCTCAAGGAGGCCGTGAAGCAATTAGGGCTCTCTGCCGCCCCTGGCATGTCAGCTCCAGTAAATAAAGCTCCCTGCAGCCCCAGGCAAGCTATGACGGAAGACAACACAGAACAGACCTCAACTCCAGCCGCTCCTGGAATTCAAAGGGATGAACACTCACTAACCTTCCCCTCCCTTCCACTCCTGCTTGGCTGAATCACAGTGCCCAGTGGAGGGAGTGGGAGTTGGATATGGTGGCTGTGCATGTTTGTGTGGAGTGTGTGATCCTCCATCTAGAAGTGACCACCCAGTGAGGCTAATGGTCCCAGTGCTTTCTGCATCTCCAGCTGTGTGAGCAGGTTAACCAACCTACGCACAACATCTAAGTCACGACAAAGCTGTTTGGTTTCACTCTTGCTTTATTCCCAGAGCTTTTATGTGTTTCTTAAGTCAGTGAAGCGGATGCTGGACTTTTGTTTTTCACACCAAACCTGGTTGCCTGGGGGAGCACTAACATAACAAGACTTAAGCCTAATCAGTAGGGCTGGGTACCGACACCCAGGGCCCTGGTTCCTAGGGTTGGGTGTCACTTTTACAGTACCAGTACCAAAATTACAATACCAGTACCAATACTAGTGCCCTTAAAGTGAAACTGATACCAATAGAGTACTTCATTTGATACCTTTTTTGATTTCCATATGTTTTCACGGCATCTTAGCATTTTGAACTGCCAACTCTGTCAAATGAATCATCACAGACTGTATGTAACTGCTTGCTGTAGCTGCAGTGGTGGGCCAGTCACATCGGATCAAATGCAGTTATTGTTTACTAGGCTCTAGGTTATTTCAGCCAATACCTTAAAAGTATTGAGTACTGATATCCAGCCTTACTGGCTCCTACATGACCAGTATCGTACTGGGCTGAATCACAATGAAGATTTTGTGGCCTCATTTTGGTATGACATACCTGAGATGTCATTTGAATGAGTTGCAGATGTATCTCCAAACTGCAAGTCTATATGGCACTGGCAGCAGGCAACATTAGCCTACCGTTAGCTCCTAGCTAAACATGGTTAAAATGCCAATCTAAATGGTCTGTGGCTGTATTTCACTTGAAAGGATTTCAATTCAGTAGAACATGCAACAAATGTTTAAAAACATTGCGCATAAAAGGGAGAAACCCATGCTCATCTGCTTGTGTGAACTCATGACAAGCACATCTGCTGGCAGTTTGAGCATCTCAGGCACATAAAAATAAACCTGTAGATAGAACCTGTGTCACTATTATGAGGATGATGATAGCAGCCATCCATCTATTTAGGAAATATTATCATATTTCTCCAAAATAAACTGCTGTTTGAAGCTGGACTTTTTGTAATACCAAGAATACCGACTTAAAATTCATTTTGTTGCTAATGTAATAGTATTCTATGCCGCTGTTATTTAGTGTTAAGTTGTTGCAGTTGGGTTAGTTTTATTTATTTATTTTGTGAATTTGTAAAGTAAAATTTAAAGCAGCAGTAGGTAGAATGCCTGAAAACGGTTGACTGTTGAGTCTTGTCTGAAGTAGGTTTCGTTTTTTCCATCTTCAGTCCCTACTACTAGAGGAGCAGCATGCACTTAATACGCACACAACGGTTTATCAATTGTGAGCAAGCACAGATGCCCAGACATCAGCTGTATGTAATAAAGCAGATACCTGGAAGTGCAAACAGCGACAGAGGAGAGAAACTACCTCTACATAGCACAGAGATTCAGTTTGAAGCAGAGGTACGGAGAGCTAAACTTGAAGAGACTTTCTCTCTGCGCTCCTGCGTACACAAGCTCAATATCACAACACACACTTGTTCGAAGGGGAATAAAGGAGACTCGCCATGAGTTGGCTGTGGTTGGCGAGATGTGTCTGCAGCCAGCTTGGAGGTGGGATGGGATCACTTTGACCCTGCCTCAGAGTGGGTTGATCTCAGGTACAGCTCAGCCCAGCTTGGCATAATAATTAAAGCGGAAATGGAAATGCAAATAAACATGACACGATTTGACTCAGCGCGGCCAAAAATACCAGTGTCAAAGCCCCATGTTGTGTGTTTTTTGTGTGTCAGCACAGACAGTACTCATCAGAGAAGTTGATTCTTTCCTTTACGTCCCTCCTCTCATTAGTCTCACAACATGACTTTCAAATACAATTCTCCTCTAAGTAAGCAGTCAACGTGGACTAATTATCTTACTATAAACAGCATGGTCAGCTCCTCCGTGGTCACTGCTGCACACAGGTTTACAAGCAAACATGAAGATAAATTCACTTTTTAATCCCAAAAGTTTAAAAAACAAATGCTGAGCACTCATCTGGCCGGTCCATGGATCTGCAATTTCTTCGTGGGTCACTGCTGTAGAGAGTTGAAATGCAGGAATGATTATAAATCCTATTTTTAATCCCAAAAGTTTGAAACATACACTCTGAGCTCCCCTCCTGCCAATATAGGAGTCAGCTTCAGAGCAACTCTGGTGTTTCTTCCTCCAGAAGCGCCAGTCTGCCGCCGACCCTCTCCTGCTGAGCTCCCTGGCTCTGAGCAGCTGTCTGTCAGCTCTGTGTCTCAGCTACACCCGGTCCTTTCGGCCCTCGCAAAACCCTGCGAGCTGCAGTAGTAGAACAGTCAACAGGATCCCCCAATTTGAGAGGACCTGTGATTGGTATAAGTCTAATGTCACGGGCCAGATTCCCTAAAGGCCGAACACAGAGCCAAGAGAAGGTGCAGAAGTCTAGCACTGTCTCAGACCAATTGATTTACAATATGCTGAAAGGTTATTATGAAATTATTTCTCAATGATACCAAAACAATGTTGCCTAACCTAAATTTAACTTAGCAATAAAAAACACCGTTCTTTATTGTTGTCACCAGCCATCATATGATTCTTTGTTTTTTTTAAGTATTGGTTCAGGCACCATTAAAGCATCAGTACCCTCCAGGGTTGGTGGCCTGATAGCTCAGTTAGTAGAGCATTCACCCAGTGTACGGAGGCAATACTGAGGTACAGCGGCCTGCAGCCACAGTGGGTTTGACTCCTGCCTGTGCACCTTCACTGCACGTCACCCCCCACTCTCTCTCCCCCTTCCCTGTCCTCACTTTAGCTGTCCTATCACAAAAAAGGGCATCAGTACCATTTTAAGAATATCGTTTTAGCACCAGCGTCAGAAAAAACCCCAAATGATACCCAACTGTAGTGCTAACGTAACAAGACTTAAAAGTAATCAGGGATCAATCTACCAATAATGATAGGTGACCTTCTCCTTATTTCTCACCTGCTGCCCCTTGCTGATTACCATTTATCTATGCAGACAGACACACCCACCATTCAGACACACGCGCACACACACACACACACACACACACACACACACACACACATACACACACACACACACACCTCTCCTCAGGATGCACAGCAAGTAATTATCCCGCCCTGTGGTTTTTCTGAAGGGCCACAGACTCACCACAAACTTGAAACTTAAAATAGCTGATGAAAGTCCTCTGCATGCCACTAAAGATTTGTCCCCTTTGGAGCTTTAAATTCCAAATGTGTTCATTATTTGGTTTTTAAACGCCTCCCTGCACCTCACAGGAGGCGTTTGTTATCTATAGTCTTAGGAACAAAGTTGAGCCAGAGAGGGAAAACACAGGGAGAGAGAGAAATTGGCAGTGAAAGAGAAGAGTAGATGATTTCCCCTGCTACCACTCTGGCTTTAAAGAGTAAACATAATAATAGTGCTCACCTGTTGGTGTCTGGAGTTTTGCGGTGGGCCCAGTCACACTCAGCATTACTATGGGATGGGACACACTGCTGCAAATACCTGCTTTGTTAACCACCTCGATGGTTAGGGGAACTGAGGGTGATCATCTCATATCACACCACTGCTAATGACATCCTTGCTACTAGCATTACTACTACAACTACCATGAATCATCATTGTAATCATTATCATCAGCGCATGGCCATTTTCAAAACACATTAAGTGGCTTTATAGTGAAATGACAAAATAAAAGATTAAATTAAGAGGAAAAATACAAAAATGAGACAGCAGCTTAGCCAAACTTAGCAGTCATTAAAATAAAACATGAAAAGGCGGTTCAAGGGCTATTAAGTAAAGATAATTACGTAAATGTTTGTTTTTAAAAATGGGCTTCAAAAGATGATACTGACTGAGCGTGAACTCATTAGGAAGGTCGTTCCAAAAACAGAAACACCATGATGGCAAAGGCTCAATAATCCCTTGATTCAAGCACATCAGGAAATCAAAAAAATCTCTTTTACTGTCATATTTGTGTTCTTTTTTTAAATTGCTGTGATAGATCTGGGTGTCTATGCTGATGCCAGGGCTTCAGAAGTGTTTTGTGGGGGTTTTATTAGCAATATCGCTTGTTTGGTGTTGTTGATAATGTGATTCTGCTAATGACAGTGGTAATTGCAGTGGGAGAGAGAGGACTGGCCTGTTTGTTGCTGAGCTTGTAAAAGAATGGCTGAACATGCACCTGCCATCTCCAGAGATACTCATTAAAGAGGAGAGATGCCAAGTCCCAACACCTCAGTTCCCCTTGCACACACACACTGTGGAAACTCTACACAACCCTCATACAAGCACACATTCAGACTCACACACCCATCTCTGATAATCGAAATTGGATTTTTTTTTTCCTTTGGTAAGATTCTAATTCACTGTCCATATTTTCCAGTTCCTCAGAAACAAAATTAAAGATTTCTCATTTGCTCCCCAGCTGCAGTGAGAGTAATGCAAGTTAAGGTGTGAAATTACAACCTAACACTATCTCCTCCTCTCCAACTTAAAACCAGGGCAGCAGCTAATACCGTAGAGTACTGACTCACCTCACTATCATTAGCTATTTTCAGAAACTTCCCTGAATGTATACTGATTGAACAAGACGAGATGAAAAAGAAGTATGTATGTCTGATTTAGTCTATGGTCCTGCCCTCATGGGCAGCTGTGTAGATGGATATTGGCAGATCAAAGCAAATGGAATAAGACAGCTTGCTTAGTGCACACTTATATGCCAACAGCTACAAGGAGATCACACCTTAGATCACGATTTGCATTCCTTTAAATGCGGCCTGTATATTTTGTGCTTATGCCACATAGAAAGAAACAGCATGCACATGTCATCCTGTAAATCATCCTGTATTTATGGCGTCTGACTAGAGTGGCATCAGTTTATTTTTATTTTCCAAGGGGTGCAGACCAAAATGCGTTTGGACACAACTGGATAGACCTACAACCAATCAGAGCAAAAGAAAAAAATCACATGCAAGTTGGGACGGCGCTTGATCAAGCACTTGAAGTTCAAATAGAAAACAATGTCGGTTTAGTGACATACTTAATCAAATTACAGCTAAGCACTACACTAAAATGTGTTTCTGAAAATATTTTAGGAAACAGGCAATACAGGCAATCACAGAATCTTGATTGACATTGATCAGCACTGCCTATAGTTTGATGGTTTTATTTGAGTTTCATGAGTCTGGTGCGTTGCACTTGAAAAGTATGACACCACTGATGTGACTTTTCAAATCTGGGCTTGTGGGTGAACCAGAAAGAGGCAAAACTCCAGCAACACTTGTAGCACTAGGAACAGCTTTATTGGTTGACCAACGTGTTTCGGCTCAGGCCTTCATCAGGCCTTCATCAGGGACCCTGATGAAGGCCTGAGCCAAAACGCGTTGGTCAACCAATAAAGCTGTTCCTAGTGCTACAAGTGTTGCTGGAGTTTTGCCTCTTTCTGGACATTTTTCTTCTCTCCATGCACCTTGTTAGTGGGTGAAGTTGTGCCAGAAAACCCCTACTTGTTCCTTGTGGGTGAACCAGACTGTGTATGAAATAGTGGCTGGAGCTTCCGGGTCTGAAAAGTGAAGCCAGTGCAGAAGTGCCAAATTAAGTTCTTTCTAATGGCCAGCAGGGGGCGACTCCACTGGCTGCAAAAAGAAGTCAGATTATACATACTCTTATGACAAAATGACCCGACTTCTCAATAGTTTGCTAATGACCTTATGGTCTCCATCATTAGGAATATGCTTTCGGACAGAGCCACATCGTGACTAACAAGTCATTCTTTGTGAGTTTGTCCATTGTAATATACTAGGCACACAAAATTGGATCAAACTGTAAAACTGTGCAGTGATGATCAAATATGGATCATTATTTCCTGCTGAATGGACTAGCCAAAGCCAAACACTGCTAAAGTTACGTTACATCACCCACCAGCTCCCTGCTGTTGTTGGTACTGGGTATGCTCTGGTCACAAAAGCAAAAAGGATCGCAACCCCGACAATGCCAAACCCGAGGCTTCAAAACAGTGTTCCAGAAAGCCCAGTGGGTGACGTCATGTTTGATTCGCGCTTGATGTAAACTTTACAAGAGTCTCTGAACATGCAAGTGCAGTGGTGTATAATTCTTGTGTCATGTATGGAGTTACATGCGTGTGTGTGTACGTGCTTGTATGTGTGCTCTTTTGTGAGCAACGAAAGCTCATGAAGGCAGAACGTGTGAATAGATGATAGAGGATTTTGAACTTTCAACCATTTCAACTAATTGGTCTGCCAATTCTTCTGACTCCCTCCTGCTTCTCTGCTGTTCCACCGTAACCCCCCTTTTATTCTCAGTGAAATAAAGAGCACTCTCGCTGAGTCTGTCACCTCTGTCTTTGACTGTCAATCACGTCTCACGCCGCTCTTGAACTATTCTCTTCTCCCCCTTTTAACTCCCCTTATCTCTGTCTTTTAAAGCTCCTTGTCTCTATCACCCCTTCCTGAATCATTTGTTCAATGTCTTTGATTTCCTACTTGAAGCCAGGAAATTAAAGGTTAGGCGCTGTGATTGTTAGCTGGTTGGTTCTGGTGTGTCCTGCTTTAGGCCTGTCAAACGATCTCTTCAAAGGTTCAACAGGAAGCGCAGGAGACATGGATGAAAGAGGATGACATTTGTCTCTCACAAAAGTTTAACATTGTCATTTTTCCACATTTTACTATTTTTCTATGTCATGTTTTCCCTTTAAAATCTTCAAACAGTGTAACAAATTATAAGTCTCTGTCTGAGTGCGTTTTATTTCAAACAGTCTTCAGCTTTACATGTAATCTTCACTTGCTTCCCCACTTCTCAAAGAAAAGGAAATACCCAGGGATCTTTACAACAACCATCTTCTCTACTATTTTTTCTTCACATTGGGGGGTTGCAAAGACCAGATTGATCCCAGTCACTTTGTGTCTTTGTGCCGCCTATGATCAAGACAGCTTAAAATCTGAGAATAAGACAAAAGGAAGTAATGAGACACAGATATGGCAACCAGAGGTTAAGGATGTAAGGAATAACAGCGAAGTGTCAGGATACATACACAGCTTTGTATTTCAAAAAGTGTGTGTGTGCCTGTACATGTGAGTGCCAGTATTAGAGCATAGAGGGAGAATAAGCCTGAAAATTGTCTGATATGAAATACTGAAAAATACTTGAGAGCATAGATAGATAGATAGATAGATAGATTGGTGTTGACGTGGGTTAAACAGTACAAAAAAAATATGTAATGTTCAATGACATCATCAGAGGAGGAGACTCTCTGCATGTGAGTTTGCGCTGTTTTGGATAGTTATCTAATGCTGTATTCAGTCACAATCAAGTGCTGGCGTTGTGCAGAGGTGTTTTATTTTGTGCTTTGGAATAGGGCTGCACAATCAATCGGATTTTAATCACGATCACGATTTTGGCCACCACGATTAAATTAACATGATCGTCAGCAATATTAACATTTAAAATGCAACATGACTGCAGGCCGCTTGGAGGCGAGTCGGGCTCGAGCTTCACGTCAGGCACGGCTTTCCGCAATATCAGCGGTCATGAAAATGCAACTTAGCTGCAACACGGTTTGACTCACGCGGCCAAAAATGTCAGTACAAAAGCACAGTGTCATTTACTTAAACAGTGCGGTGGGCTCCTCCATGGTACTGCTGCACATAGGTTTACAAGCAGACATGAAGATAAATCCACTTTTGCCGAACTAACAAGCGAGCGCGGTGTGTCGATCTTGTTAGTGAGGAGAACCTGCTGGACTGGTGGCGGGAACATCAGCGACTCTACTTGCGACTGTCAAAGCTGGCAAAAAAATGTATTTTATTATTTATGATTTTTTTTTATTTTTTATTTAATTTTGAACTGAAATAATTGCTTACGGATTGTTTATTTAAAATAGAAAATGCAATAAAAATGTTTTCCCTAACTTAATTAATAATCAGGATTTCAATATTGATCAAAATAATCGTGATTAACATTTTGGCCATAATCGTGCAGCCCTACTTTGGAATAACAACCATGATGCAACCAGGAAATAACTGGCTATCTAGCTACCCGAGGTCCCTCTCCCTAGTCACTCTCTACCTTGCAGGACAACAGCTGCCCTCTCTCCCTCTCAAACAAATGGACACAAACCAATGAAAATCCTCTTGGTATTGTTATTTTGCAGCATAAACTGCAAGTCAAACCCAGACAAAGCTGGCACAGTGTTTCTGCTGGTAATGTTTTTCCTCCGAGAGCAAAAATAAAATCACAAAAGAAAACAAAAATTCTGCGATGAATCATCTGATCCATCACCTCGATACATAGGCTACGCACTTATTGTTGGTGTGCAACATTTGTTAGTCTAACCATGAAGCCTGATTCAGTGCTGAACGTGATTGCGTCTTATTTTTCCAGATCTGCCGCTCCGAACCACGGTAAGGAGACCTCTGGTTAAAGGATATTTTAATTGACTTTAGCCTGGCTCGTAGCTGCTAGCTATCTTTTCACAGGCCAGAGCAGCTCTGCTGTGAGGAATGAAGGAATATGTCCTTTTTTCACTTCTGCAGTAGTGAACAAAACACATTGTCTTTCAGGTTACTATTATACTGCAACCTGAATGTATCTGCACACTTTTCACCGTAGTACTATAGCATAAAGCACTTTTTTCTGTGGCTATATGCTGGTACTTCTCTCAAACAAGACTCACTGGCACTTCCCACAACAGCATCACATGCCACCTCATCATGTACATACAACATTAAGAATAACATAGCATATGCTACAACCTTTTGTACAATTTGTAGTGTTTTCACAGTCCAATGGAATTTATTAGTCTATGACAATTTTACAACTGTCTTTTTCCCTGCTTTGCACCAGAATTTGGGGGTGTTGCACCCCCATCTTTAACTTTTGGTTGACATAAAACCCAATTCTCCCCATAGATGGTGCCAGATGGATAATTTATCATTTAATTTAGTTCAGCAAAAAGCAGCCTTTACACCTATCCTTAGAGGCGTATAGTCCCACAATCTGTTTTTTGTTGAAGATGAGGCATGATTACTTTTATAACATGGAAGCACCTTGTGCATCTTTCTTACTGTCTGGGTCCCCTCTGGTCAGGACTGGTCATTTGGCCACCATGGCAACGAAACCTTATCCTATTCCCGTATCCGCCCCAGACTAGTTCACCCTGAAAATGTCATATCTAATATTGACTCATTTTAGCATGAAACTTTAATAAGCTGTCAGAGAGGGGAACCCAACCAGACACTGTCCATAACGGGTATATCCGGTCTCAAATTATTGGCCTTGTTCTTCTTTCTCAGACCCATTCACATTCATCTTTCACTTTCTCTCTGTTACACTCCCTTAATGTATGGCTGTGTAATATTTCATAGCCGTGCGTGGGGTTCTTCATCCCGTGTTGCCTCACATTACAATTTCATCCCTTGCTTGAGTTTCAGCTTTTCTTCTTTTTTCCATTCTCTTTTTCCATGCTGCTACTCCACCTCTCTTTTCCTTTGTTGTCTATCCTCCTGCTGTCATCTGATTGATGCCTTTGCCAGTGTGCTGCGTACTTCATTACTCTGATTTCACCATGTCTCAGGTGGGCTTTGCACTGGGGAGACTGTGAAGAACTAGAAATGTGTCAGCGGTGGTTGGGGGCATGGTACCCTACTGAGCAAATAAAATCACCCAAATAACATCACAAAATTGCCTCCTGTCAGTGCTCCGGTGACAGCAGATGTGAAGAAAAGGTTGCATGGAGGCCATTCAAGGGGAGGCTAGTGGAGACAAATATTCATGTGGCCCGCTGGGGCTGGAGGACAGACATGCTGTATAGTGGTTACATACATACCATCCTCCTGGACACAAATTACATCCAGACAGGATTTGCTGATGGCAGAGGTGATACAGTATATTTGGGATTACTTTAGACTCAAATGCCTTTAACCCTCACCATGTCTGTTGGAATGTGTTATGTGGAGCTCTCAGCACTGGTGAAAGAAAAAAAAAAAACTTCTTCACAGACTTTTGTGCAGTGTAATTACAGAGTTAGTTGAGCTCCACTACTCTCTTATCTCTTCTATTGGGACAAGAGCCACATGAATGGACCCCTCTGTTCCCCATCCTCTCCAGCAAGCACCAAATCACTATCAGTAATAGATTTGCTCTCAGTCTCTCTCCCTCTTTATCTCTTTTTCTCTACCTCTCCCCACTTCTTTTTCTCCAGCTATTTTCAGTCATAGAGTCTGTAACATTGCTGAGTTAATTTATCTGTTAAAGAAATGACTGTCAGACTTTCTTACATAACGTACGTGTCCATTATGAAAAAGTTGCTATGTGTTTCCATGCAATTTTAAGTAGTTTGTACAGTAGGCCTGAGTATTTTCAGGCTATTCCACGATGCATGATATAAATTTTGATATATACACATTTTCTCTAAAATAATATGCTGTAAATTCTCAAATAGTGGAAACATACGATGGTCTTGTAGAATATGATATGTTAGCACGCCCTAGCACGTGATATTAATCTAATAGATCAAATAATAACACCATTTTACTGCACAATGAGTACTTTCAGTGCATTTTACTATAATGTTAATAGTAATGTTTAGAATGCAGAATTTCCACTTGTAGTGGAGTATTTAACAAAGTGGGGTTGGTATTTGTACTTTTGCTTAAATAATGGACCTGAATTTTGTGGCGTGAACACATCTGGTTTGCACACCCATGGCATAACTACTCCGGTGTTACCGGCTGGGCCTTCCCCTGTGAGGAAGAAGGGATGTGGGTAATGTAACTGTTTCTGACAGAGGTCTTGAGGGGTTTGTTGTGAAAATGCGTTATCTATCTACAGTAGTTAGCAGCTACGTACAGGCTAAAGACAATTAAAATAGTCTAAAACCAGAGGTCTTCCAGATACATTTTGGAGCTGGAGGCCACAGGGACAGCAACAAACAAGATCCAATGATCTGCTAACTAGCTACAGTAGCTTCTAACTCGTTAGGTTATCTTTTCACAGGCCGGTTCTGCTGTGAACAATAAAAGATGATGCCTTAATTTTCTCTGCTTTTGCCTGGCTTTTATTCATACCTGAACCATGTAGAGCTCTTACAGAAAACTCCCCTAAAGATAATGATTGTCAGTGTTTACATATTACAGCGAATATCTGAAAAGGACTTCTACTGATATACGGTATTGCTCCTCCCTCTGAAGTGTATGCGTGAGTGTATGTGTGTGCATGTACCTCACTGTGAGGTCTGCTTGTGCATTCAATAGGAACTAAAACACAAATGGACTGTGAATTTTGTGTTTACAAAAGCCTTCACTGCTGTTTTGCCTCCTTCTTTCTGCTGAGGACAGCAATGGGTGTCAAAACATAGTGGAGTTTGACATCCTGACGCTGCTTGAATCTCAGGCCAGAGGCTGTCAGTTCACTGAGAGGGAGAGGGAGAGGGAGAGGGAGAGGGAGAGGGAGAGGGAGGCACGGTGCCTCGTTTGAAGGCCTGTCTGTTTGACATCGCTTCCCCCCTCGCCATCTGACTGCATTATCTGTATTCTCATGCAAAGCCTGTAGAACTCTGTCATTCAGCGCATACAGCCACTGCGTTTGTATGCCTGTGTTTCTCTGTATGTGTGTGTTCCTGCTCTTGTGCACCTATAAAGGATTGGTGTGACCTATGAAGTGTTAACAGAGTGCCTTTATTCAGTGAAGAATCATAATGAAGTATCACAGCACATCTTCCAGCACCTTCACAAGCTTTCCATCTCAAAATTAGATGGTGTTACTCCATTTGAGGTGAAGCCATGGGAGGAGAGGGTGAAGTAACATTAGACATGTCTTTCTGTGACATTCTCCTGACATACCTGTCATTTGAAATATCTATAATAGATGTCTTCTTGCTACGCTGACAGTGTGAGAGGGACTAGGTCAACTACGATGTCTGACATTCTCTCAACCTTAATTAGGAGTCACCTGGTCACACAACATTGGAGTATTTTCAAGTCTCATGTAGCATGCTGGATGTCCTCATAAACGCGCTGCTACTGCCAGTGGCGGAATCAAGTTCTCTGAGGGGCAGAGGTGAAGAAATCGAAAAAGGGCCCCTACTGTACATGGGAAACCAGCATGCTGAAAGTCATGATGCTTTTACAGTGAAGCAGCTCTAATTCTTGGTTTAAATTAAAATTGTTTTATCATGTCACTTAAAGTAGATCTACAACAGCTACCCCACCTCTGTAAAAAAAAAAAAAAACACAAAGTGATTTATTAACTACTTAACCATTTAGAGGAAGGTAGTGGCAGCCTTTATGGCACTGCATCACATTTTGTCCACTGAAAGGGCACCCTAGAGGGCACTGCATAACATTTTCTCTCTTGGAAAGGCACCATAGAGGGAACTTCATCACACTTTGTATACAGGAAAGGCACTTTACATTTTGTCCACTGGCTTGGCATACTAGAGGGCACTTCATCATGTTTTATCCACTGGAAGGGAATCCATGGGGCACTTTATCACACTGTCTTGGACACTGGGCCACCCTTGAGAGCAATTTATTTTGTTTTATCTACCATGGTGGCAACCTAGGGGGTATTTTACAGCATTATTCTGAACACAAGGTCACCTGGGTTAGCATTCGCCCCCATGCCTCCCTCTGAGTCCACCAGTGGCCACAGCTGCACTCAATGAAACATGCTTACTTGACTCCATCAACAGCTTCCTACTTTACAAAGGTGCTAACAAATACAGTATCTACTTCAAACAGTAGATCACATGGTGGTGAAGACAGCAGTCGTGCCAACACACTGTTTGTATTCAGAGGGACTGACTGTTGTCATCAAACTGACAAAACGTGATATTAGTGAGAGGAATGTTGTCTTCAAAACATCATGAGTCAACGCTTCCTCCACCACACTGTATTGTTCAAAGCTGCTGTTAAAATTTTGTGGGGATTTGCATGCTTGCATTTTCTTTTATTTCTTAGATTTGTAACTTTTTTTTTTTTTTTCTCTTCCAAGCAATTAACGTGCAAGTGAACTTGCCGGCTCTGCGGATTCCTAATAGCCTGTCCTTGACTTTCTGAAAAGACAGATGGAAAAAAAAATGCACTGACTGTTTTGGAGAGCAGAAAACTGTTAATTGAAATCAGGAAAGGGGGAATGAGGCAATGTGTACTGCACATCACAGTTCTCTCTAGAAGCACTGTCAAACAAATTGTCTGTCTGCTGATAATGTAATAACACAGCTGAACAAAGCAGTCTCTTCAAAGACATGGCAGGAATAGGATGAGGAGAAGAGAGTTGTGTTAGCTTAATTTTTCTCTTTCTCCAGACTTGACAGTTTATATCAACAATGCCTCAGCACGGATAAGAAAATCATGTTCATAGGTTCTGTGCTCAATCTGCCCTCTGTCCAACTATTTGCTGAGCTGCGCAGCACAGGAAATGAGTGTTTTTTCCCCTGTCTAAACTGCTCTGCCGTGGAAGGAGAATTGTGCTGGCAGAGGCTTTATTTGAATAGCAGAAATTTAAATATATCATCTGCATGCTTTTAGCAATTGCATAAAAGAAGATCTGCTTTAGGAATGTATTTCAAGATTGAATCTGAAAGGCACAATTTAAAATTGAATACAATATCTTTCAGGCATTTTTTCATAATTAAATGTCTGTCTTTTAGTCTAATTTAGGTTAAGCTTTCTAAGCTCACTCCTGGGCAGACAGGACCTTTTTTTTACACTGTAAGTTGTGTTTTGTATGAATTGTTTGCCTTTTCAACTTTTTATTATAGAAGTATGGTGCAAACTTGTATAATACAATGAGAGGAAATAAAATACATTTTTAAAAAAAAACATATGGGGATTGGTTTAAAAATAGAAGGAGGCTTTAACACCAAACTGAGGAAAGTATGGAAAATCAATTAGAGAGTTACAGACAGGTGACAGACTTGTGATGTTGAGATGGGGATTTTGTGGATGATAAATATAGCAGAAAGTGAGAAATGTGAGAGAAGTGTGAGAAAGATGCTTGCATAAAAGATAAAACTTACCAGTTGCACATATATTATAAAACCCAGTTCTTAGAAAAGACCAAATATGTGCAAGGTTGTTTTCAGGACTTTGCATTAGAGTTCACTGTCATTGATTAAAAATTACATATACAGCATAACAGAAGCTGCTGAGAAGGTCACTACTGCTGTTGTCCCATACATATTCATTCCCCATTTTGAATTTATTACTCAGAACATATATTTATATTAGTTTTAAAATAAAAATGTTGCTCTTCGTATTTCATATTTGACCAAAAGTTACAGTTGTAGTTACACACATTACACCCCTATTCTTACTTTGTCTGCACTCCTGTGACCACATCAGTTTGTTTTTGATGAAAAAATAGATTGAACACATTTACTTAGAATATTATATTTGCACCTAGAGTTGACACCATGACTACTGTACCACACATTTTGTGAAATCATATATTTAGTTACAGTGAGGACCAAAAGGTTGCTTGTAAGATACAGCAATGACTGGCAGTTTGTTAATCTTCCAAGAACTTCCAAGGCTTCCAAACTCTTGACAAATGGAGGTGATCCTTCTGCTGAGAAAGAGCAGAGGATGGCCTGAGGCGGAACATTTCACCTTCGACACGGAGAATCTATTATCTTAAATATGCATGTTTTCTACTCTTAGCATACATCTCCTGCTTTACTAAAGACAGGCAGCAACAGAGTTGCTTATTAAAGCCCATTCTGGAGGGGCTTGACTGGACTGGAAGAAGCAGAATTAATTCAGACAATTAGCAGTATGCATTGCATCCTGAATGAAGGAGGTATAATCCATTTAGAGGCATAAAGATAGGTCTATACATGAAAAACTGCATACAGCACGTGTACTTATAGCTGTCAGCAACTAAAAAATCTGAAGGACATTCAGCTCCCTGCATCTGTAAGCAAAGCAACTAGCTGTACATACACAAATACACACAAAAAATGATATACATTCTTGCACACACTCACACTACTGCACCAAAACATACACACTTCTACCTCTCTCTGCCTTAATCCTCAGATTCAACATGTGTGTATTTGTCACTTCTGGCCAGCACATCATCTGCTCTAATCTCTCTGTAATTGCATTTTGGTACTACGCACACAAACAGACACACACAGTATTACACCCACACTCACACACGCACACACAAACACCTGCATGAAAGGAAATCCCACTGCCCTAAGAGCCGCGGGAACAGAGGTGTTTTGTGGATTATGGCGTACGTGCTGTCTCTAAGAGTAATCTCAGCTCCAATGAAAAGATGGAGCCACAGAGGAGGGAAGTATATCCCTGATATCCGAGACATGCAGCCAGACTGGACTTAACCACTGCCACCACACACTTTACGCTAACAGAGCAATCCCCAGATAGATCTGAGCAGCCCTGGAGATCCTTCTGTTCACATCTATCTTCCCTCACACACACACACACACACACACACACACACACACACACACACACAGTTACACAAACGCTTGTCCATCACAGTAGTGTCATGTTTCTGGATGTCAGCATTTATCAGGCCAGGGGCCAGACGTAAAGGTCCATAGAGGATTGTGCGGTGGCCTGTCAGCACAGTAGGATCAGTCACTATTGATCTCAGCACTGCATGACCCAAACTGTACTTCTGAACAACTCTCTTCTATTACCAGAGTCCTTAAAGGGCTACTGCAGTAGAAACAGAACAAGAGGGCACTTGGCCAAAGCAAGTCTGATGTTTTCTTGATGCACCATAGTTGCAAGACTCTGCCCTGGGTTATATGTTGGCCTCGTGAACTATGTATTGGTTCATAAGCTTTTTTTTTTTATTGCAGCCTAGCCATGCACTTAAACTCTCAGTAGCAAGTGTGAAAGAATGTGATCAGTTGGAGCCAGTGCCCCTATAAACACTGAGTTTGGTAAGAGTCTACTGTAATAATAAAATGATCACTTTCTTTCAATGATATGGAGCTGACACCATGTTACTGAAACAAAACCCATTACTTTATAAACTTAGTTGAACATGTTTAAAGCTTGAACAAGAAAGTGTTCTTTGTCTCATTTGTCCTGCTTCAAATGTGCACCTCTGGCAAAACAACTGGCCCCAGTCATTTTTCTTTACAGATAACATCTGTTAGTCTGACATATTTAAATAGCTGTGATGACAGCGCTCTGTGGTTATGGAGGCTTAAATTTCACAATAGCCTGCAAAGTCCTCATCAGGGATTTTAGTGAAATCTATCCAGAGTAGATCATATCAGTAAAACACTTTGCAGTATTGAGTCACACACCACCAACTATGTCACTGATTTTGGACAAACTGGATCATATTTCGTAGAGAAAATGTTGTCTGGTTTTCCCTCTGATGTCCTCTGGCTGCTCTGCCTTGAGCTTAGAGCAACCACGGGAGTGTTGGTGTTTACATCAAGAGCACAAGCGCTTTGGACCACTGGGAAGAAGAGTTTTTCTAGCCCAGGGCGAGGAGGACCCAGCAGGGAATACTGGCATGGACCTGAGCCAGACCAGAGCAATGGGACTGGGCTCAGCCTAGAGGTGGACATCATGGCAGAGGTGATGCTGACAGAGGAAGCTAAGAGGAGGAAGACAGTGACCGAGCAAGAGGTTGCAGAACAAGAGTAAATGTCAGACTGGTTTTTAGTCGCTGGTGAGAATTTTTTGAAATACCAGGCTGCAAGACAGATGCAGACCTGGCTTTTGCTGTTGGACTAGTCAGCTGGTTTGCACTTGCTTGATGTTTGGCTGTGTTAACAAAATTGTCGACCTCTTAGTTTTTAAAAGTGCATTCTAAAACTGGGGGTGTCAAATCATAGACAATACAAAATTGTGGAATACTGTATGAATTCTTGGATTACTTTTTGTTAAATGCAAAATAATTCAATTTCCTATGGTATGAAATGAATGAAAGCAAGCTAACACACATTTTTAATAAAGCAAGTGATTGTTTGTTCTTACTTAAATAATTAATTTATTCTCAAAATGATCTGATTAGTTTTCTGTATAGAAGAATTAGTTGATTAAATCATTTGTTGTTTCAGCTTCAACCAAAACGTTTGGCGTGAAGAAAAGCGTGAAATACCCCGGATCAGATGATGACTTTGATGTGAAAATACCATAAATCTGTTGGCCATTTTATCAGTATGAACACAACGGGCTTAATCAATACTCAAACAGCTGTTGAAGCAAATGAGCAAAGTTTTAATCTGTGTGTGTGCGCTTGCATATGAGAGGGAGAGAGAAAAGGAGAGAAGAGAAATCCTGCTGAGGCTGCGTTTGTCAGGTAAATGGTGACGATGACAGCAATAAAATGGAGATACTAATGGTCATGAAGGCAATAAAAGAGTGTGTGAAGTAGCCTTCCCAGCAGACTTGGGGGTTGAGGTGGTACTAAGACTAACTGCTTCAGAATGGTTATGGCTGTCATTACAACGCCTCTGCATCTCTAACAAGGATTATTGTACAGAAAAGGACGACCCAGGAGACACTTAAATCAGTGTGTGTGTGCGGTGTGTGTGTGTGTGTGTGTGTGTGTGTGTACAGTAAGTATCCGTATCCAAGTGTGTTTTATGTTGCAGAATCAAAGACAATGAGCTGTGTGTTTTATGTGTGTCTGTAGTGCTCTCTTGTTTTTCAGTGAGCGCTCCCTGTAGTGTGTTTAAAACCGACAGTGCAGGGGAGAAAGCCTGGGAGCGATGTGTGCTAAAAGTACATGTCATCTTCAATAAATGATGACGGAGTTCACAGGTCTACAACTGCATCCTGTTCCCTGTACCATTGTAGGCAGCGCCGCTATGTAGCACACAGAGTGCCTCTTCAACAACAGCGATGAAACATTACTCTATTCATGAAGTGGTGGTTTGAACACTGCTGATGTCAGGGACGATATTATGATGTGGTGCAAACTGTGTTCACTTTGCCAGATGTCTATGGGGTCGGTTAGGTAGGCTAGATGAGCTGTCACAGATCAATCACAAGTCACAAAATACCATTTGGAGTGACATTTGTCAGGTTCAGAGCCGGGCTGAGCATGCCAGACAGTTAATCTGGTGGGAAGAGCTGAGAAGACTTGTGAAGCAGCAGATAGCCACCTCTGGGCTGACAGAGCCTATCTCAGCTCTGTCTCTCTGCTCATGTGTCATCTCTATCTCGCCTTTTTGTACTTTGTGTAGCTTGTGTGCTCTCATAGCTCACATAAAGATAGAGAGGAACACACAGTGATGGGAACCTTAAACAAATATCCAGGCACCACAAACTCCATCTCCATTTTCTGCACATGGTTACACGTGTACAGGCGTGGGAAGTGATGGATTTCGGATGTAACAGAAAAATAAGGATTGCTAGCAAGATTAGAATTATAAAATACATTTTAAAATAATGAACCAGTGAAACTATAACTATTCCTACAGTTGCCAATTTATTGTATTGTCCTCTAGTGAAAAAATGCCTTATTGGGAGGAAATTTCAACATTATTTTGTCTTTAAATGAGATAAGATGAACAACAACACACTACAGTAACTGTTCTGTCTTCAGTTATGAAAATACGTCATCATCCTAGAACACAGTGCCTAATTTAAAGAAACATCCACAACACCAACCACTAATATCAGCTACACAGCCCAACTGCCAACTGCTAACCTTAGCTACACAGAAGTCTAGTTAGTGCACTAACCCGTCCACACCACTGAAAAATATTTTGGGACTGTAGGTAGTGATGCTGGTGGATGGTGTGTGGGTAAAAACACACAAGACCCAGACCAGAATAAGTTTATGGCAGTTTGCTTTAAGTTTGAGTGTGAATATAACAAAGTACATTTGCAAAAAGCATAATTACAGCTATTAATCTAAACCTGCAGTAGCACACAAGGACTAAAAAAAATAATAAACCTAGGACAAACATAAAACACTGGATTAGGCTAAATTAAAAAATATTTCGTATTGAAGTAATCCAAAAGTAACAGACAGTAATCAATTTATATTACTTTAATATTGTGATACTCTGATTAGGTTAGTGACCTTTTTTCAGATAATTAGTGGGCTAATTGCATCTGAATACGTTTTTAAAGTATCCCTCCCAATTCTGCACATATACACTCACACAGGCATGTATGCACACACACCAGAAAAAAGCAGACCTGCTCATAGTGTCCACACTTAAGTGCCCACATTGGCTGCTTAGCTCATCAGAGTTCATATCAATTTCAGAAAATACGAAACTGATTAGAAATAGACAGATCAGGCTCTTTGGCTGAAATGTAATCTGTGCAGGGAGGTTAGAGAGAGAGAGTGAGAGAGAGAGAGAGAGAGAGAGAGAGAGAGAGTGAAGCGTCTGTATCAAACCCAGACTGTGATTCATTTCAGTTCCTGGGGCCTGGTCCTATCTGTTCTTGTTTACTGTGAGCACATCTGATAGCATCTGGACAGGAGGCAGACTTAATTGTTCCATGGTAGCCTGTAATTCTTTTGGCTCCTGAGATCTGGTGCAAGGACAATTCAAGAATGAATGGGAGGATCATCTCTTCAATTAATCTCTATTCACATCATATAGATGGGAAGGAACAGACTGTTTCACTTAACATCCATCTGCTTACCTATCTTTGAAGATAAAAAGGAGGTGGTTGCTTTAATCATTTTAAGATAAAAATAAGCAGCTTTATATCATTGCTAAGATATAAAGCAGATAATCTATCTTACATCTTTAAAAATATTTAGCTGAGTATATATGCCTTCAAGATAAAATACAACAAATATGTATCATAACCTCTTACTAAAATGGAAATTATAGCTATGGGTGAAACAAACAGTTGATTAATTGAATAGTCAATCAATAGAAAATTATTTATTTTGAAGATCAATTATTTGTTTATATAAGCAAAAATGCCATCTTGTCAGATATGAGAATATGCTGCATTTCTCTTTTTTAATTATCTCTAACACACTGCGAGGGGCTGCAAGCGATCAACAAGTACTTCGGTTTGAAATCTTGTTTCAGCTTGAGACAACTTATGTGGATCACGTTAATGTTGGGGGATTTTTTTTGTTTATATTTTCACCTTGAAATTGGCATTTTACATCACAGTTTTTTACAGCACTGGTCATTTCATAACATTCAGTAATTCACGCAAGTTGCTGAAATGTGTTGGTTAACTTATCCCCCCCCCCCACACACACACACACTTTTGGAAAAAAAATCAACAGAAGACAGTCCAACAAAGATAGAGAGGTAGATAGTATTCTATACATCCATGCATGCTCGTTATACAAACGCACACACACACTTACACACAAACCAATGAACTCACTCGACCCCCTGCCATGTTCTGATTTAGGAGTAAATGCGGCACCATGTTCGCTGTTGCGATACTGATGGGTTGCACTGCGCCTGCTGCTGCGCACTCCTCGTTTCTCAGCTCCACATTCAGAGTTTAACAGGGGTGGACTTGGGGGCAGCTATAGAGGGGAGTAGGGGAATCATAGGCTCCTCCATCATCTGGTTTACCTCTCAGCGTCTCTCCGCCAGCTTCACACTCTGAATAATGATGCACCACTCCCTCCTTCTGATTACACTCTCCACACAGTAACCCACTGACAGACCACACATCTCACCGCCCTTCGTCTATCTCCAGCCTCACTGCAGCACTCATTCCATGTTTTTTTTTCCCCCTCTCCCTCTTTCATGATTGTTTTCAGTGCCCATTTCAGTGTTGATCTTGATCATAATGGAACAGTTTAATTTAACAGGATCATCATGGAGCGCATATAGGGATGAGATAATGCAATAGTATTCCTCACAGACACAGCTGGATATTGCGTCTTTTCCCAAGCAATGCATCCCAAACCTTTACACCCTCGTCCCTTACCCTTGGCCCCTCCAGCAGTCCAGTTTTACAAGAGATGGCTTTTTTGAGCCTTTGTCTGGGCTCATTTTTAATTTATCAGTCACTATTTGTGTGAGGTGGGGGTAGGCGTTTGATTCTATTCCCGGTGTGCAGCAGTGTCCAGCAGGTTTGTCAGTGATAGCTCTATTCTGAATCACCAAGTGTTCCCGAGCCCTCAGAGAGACTCCAGAAGGGCTGGATTCTCCTCTTTTCCTTACAGGAGTCGCCACAAAATTACATCCCTGTTCCTTGAGGGCAATGACAACTGACTAATAGGTAGCACCTTCCACTTGTAGCTACTTCTTGTAGCGTGCAACACTGTGTGTTAGTGGGAATAGGTGTGTTTTCACTTGAAGAGAAGGGCTCCGCTGGGACCATCTTCAAGTTTTGCCAGTTGTAATTGGTACTTAAGATTGGAGTGCTGCTAAGCAACATTAATTGGGAAAAGTCTCTGTTGGCTCAGCCATGGCATTAGATTTTTATGTGGATGATAGTGTTGATGCTGCGTTTGCATATATTTTAACTGTTACTGTCATTTCTTGTAGAATGCTTATTGAATACTTGTGTTTACATTATGGCTTAATGAGAGATGTTAAACGGCCATGCGGGTATTTTCATTTGATTGAGACTATTTACATGGCATGTGCAGTAGGGCAGTGACCAAATCTCGTATTCTGATCACTACAGTATATAGCACATTTTCTATAAATTCAGTGAATAAATAGTTTATATAAAATTACCTCATGGAAAGGTTTTCTGGTCAGACTTTTCATACAAACACCACATCCATGTGACATAAATAGCCACTCTTTGAGTTACAAGCTCCTTGTTTGTCTCGTCCCTCTTCTCTTGTTCAGAATTAGCCCATTCTGTGTTACATTCACTCTCCTCCTTATTTGGTTGTGTTTGCGTTGCTTTCATGTAAATTTCCTGCCTGTATCTGTGTGGAGATGCAGAAAAGAGTGTGATTTGCAACATAACGAAATAAGCAGCTGAGTATAATATGAAATGATAGACGTTTTGCTTTTGCCACGATGTTGTTGATCTATGATCTTCTCCTACGCACCTGTCAATCTACAGCTTTGCAAAAGTTCTGCTCTTTGATGGTCTAGCCGAACCTGTTTTGAGCTTTTTCCTTTGGCACCCTGCCCGCTTGCTAAAATCGATGTAAATATCAACTTGCAGAAAGGATTGAGACTTGCTTTACAATAGTAACTTTTATTATTGCTTTTATCAACATTGCAAGACTTTGCATGAAATATTACATTACAGAGATACCAACACTAGGCTTATTTTAAGTTCCAGACTGATCTTGGACTCATTGATTGATTCATCTTAAAATACCAGTAACACCCACATTTCTCTCTCATGATGCTACATCAAATGTCGTAATATTTCAAACCGAAATCAACACTGTATTCACTTCACTTTTCCAACAGCCTCCGTTGTGGGTGGATCATTTGAACCCTGCGTGCCAAATAGTTCCATCCAGCTTCATGTAATAATCTAATCTTCCCTCACCTGGTGAGGCAGAGTGAATGAAGGCTTCTGAGAGGTGACTGCACCGTATACTAAATATAGTACGCCCACACGCCATCATAGAAAACAGCGTCAGCCAAGTAGCAGCACACCTACCTTTTCTCTAACAACAAATCACTAAATCTTCATTTGGTAATTGAGCCAATGACTAATCCTGTTGAGAGCCATATCAATTAAATTTTTCTCCTCACCTCATTTTCCTTCCAGCACTTTCATATAGCATTCAAGGCCTATTGTCTCCCAGTTTGCACACAAGAATCCTGGACTATAAGGAGAAATAGCCATTTGGCGGATATTGATGTGGCCTCCTCTCCTCCCCTTCTTTTTCCACACGAGCTCAACATTTACGGCAGCATAAACAAAAGTGCTGTTTTCATCTTCTGTCCGGCTGTGCAGCAGCTGAATGGACAGATCAATGATCGTATGAAAGCCGTTTAGACTTTCGGCTCCCAGTGTGCTTGCGCGTGCGTGCTCACGCCTAAGTGTGTGTGTGATTCTGTCCGCTTCTTAACACTTGTGTATGTGTGGAAGCTCACCCTTTCAAGTGTATCGACAGTTTGTGTTGCACCCAGTAATTATGGCACAAAGATACACTCATTATGTCTCTGTAAGTATGCGCCACTGCTCTAACCCACTGTGAAGGGAAAAAGCAGATTAAGCAAGCAAAATACACAAAAACAAATGAGCACACAAATTAGACTTCTACAGTTCTTTATTCTGTTATTCAATATTACCATTTAAGTGTGAAAAAACAATTCAATGTGATTGGGGGCTTGGTTTTCTAATGTAATTTAATTTAAAGTGGACTGTGGTGGGAAACACATTTCAACTTGCGTATATCCCCATTGTTGCAACCTCCCAGAGAAGTTTAAAGCCACAGGCCAACACTGAATGGTTAAAAATTAATATGTTTAAAGAATGGTGTTTTTGTTGTCTGCTTAATGAAAATCCTCACTTTTTACTTCAATGTGCAGCATCGCAAGAACTTTAAAATACAAGAGCTGGCAGAAAGAGGAAGAAAAAACAATGAAGAAGAAGTTATCTTTGTGTGTGTGTGTGTGTGTCAGGGGGTTGTCTGTAGTGTTTGGGGCATTAATCACCCACAATCGTCCCTCTCCTCTGACCCTGCCTTTTAATTGCATCCGCACCTCCTGTTCCACTCCTGCCTCCTGCTGTCTTTTCTCACCTTCCTCCGCAAATGCTTCCCCTACATGGCCACAGTCTCAACTGGACCTATAGGAGGAGATGATATCGACCAAGTTGTTGATGCTCAAACTTTTTGTGTCCCCCTGTATGTTTTTTCCTCATCCTCTGCCTTCTCTTTATTTTATCCTCACTGTCCCAAACAAGACCACTGTTCAACAGCAGTTTACATTTTGGTCCTGTCAGCCATTCTTTACTACAGATGTATAGATACACTTTTTCTCCAGTTCCGACTGTAAGATTACATGAGACTGAAACTAAACTTAAGTCTGGAAAGCTTGTTTAGTTTGTGTAATGATGTAATGGCTTCAACCATTCTGGGGTGCTGTAGGATTCTGGCTTGTGACATTGCTAAGTTTGCTATTTTATGTTTCAAAATGCAAATGTTACTGCTTGTAATGTGTTTGTGATGTGTTTGTTTGGAATGTGGTGGTTTATGGTGGTTTATGTAGGTAATTGTCATTTTTGTGCTTGTTATACCATGACTGAGGTGGTTAAGACACCTCTTCCCTCCTACTGAAACATAGCGCAGTAACTTAGAACACATCTTCCTGTATTACATGCAAATGCACAGTAGAAGTGGAAAGCTATTTAGCTCTTATATGGCAAAGAAAATGTTTACAAATAGCAAGCACGTGGTGTTGTGAAATTTAGAGCAGAATGCACAAGCCCGATATCCAATGAATACCTCATGTAAGACAGACAGACACTAACGTCAGATTTTTTATTCAACTCATCATGAGCCTCTTTGGCTTTCACAATATCCAGTTGATAGAGATTTGTTTCAGTGTTTGTTTGTCTCTTTCTCTCTGTAAACAGATAGGTGACACACTGACGGAAATACCTGAAAAAATAAAAAATATAACAAATGTAGATGCTTTCTGTCCATCATGAGTATGAAAATGATGTTAATGTATGCTCTGGCCTTTGCAGAGCACAACTGAACACAGAGGAGATTATATAGGAGGCATTTACCATCGTTCGCCACCACTGGCTTGCACTTGATGAAAGAATATCTTTTCTTTTCGAGTAATGGTACTCATCCCTCCTGTACAGAGCCTTGTAAAATATATGCCAAGCACCACTGAAGCTGATCTGATGTATTGTGGTGGCCCAAGGAGAAAACATGCACACACAAAGACTCAAATGATTCAAAAAGACAATGTGTGTGCCTGACGTGTGTCAAACCTGTCGAGGAAAACATAAAAGGTGAGTGAAGAAACTAAAGAAGTTATGGTGGGAGCAATCAGCAACATGTATGAAGAGTGAGGGTTATGTGGAGAATTCTTTAGAGGCATATGGATTATTTAGGGAAGAGATGTGAAGGGAAGCTTCTTTGCAGACTCAGAGGCTTGGCTGCCAGGCAGGCAGGTGCCAAACACTAGGGCAGAAAGCTTGTTCTGGCAGAAGCAGACAGTGCCACCTCCTCCACATGTCCTTCCTTGACTGCAGCCAATACTGGAGTACACAGCATCTGGGACCCAACCCGACAGACATTAACGCTGTCTCATACTATCAGACCTGATGCACATGTGATTGACGGTTGTCTTGTTTTTACTGTAGCTAAAGGTGCAGTAAGTGATTCTGCAGAAAGATAGTTGATTGTTGAATCTCATTCCCAGGTTGTCTGGTACTGACATTTTGAGAATGAGACTTAATAATCAACTATCTTACCGAGTTGTGATTGGTCTGAGTCTCCCGTCAAAGGCTACTTGAATTACAACCCCAATTCCAAAAAAGTTGGGAGGAAAGATGAAGAAAATCAAAACTGTCAAAACTTGAACTCAGTTTTCAAACACTTACTGAGTGTTGCTAAAAGAAAATGCAATGGTAAACATGCACCCGTCCAAACCTTTTTGGAACATGTTGAAGGCATCAAATTCTATTTTTTTCCTAATGAGTGTATATTTAAAAAAAAAACAACAACATGAAATTAATCAGTTTGAACAATAAATATCTTGCCTTTGTAGTGTATTCAACTGAATATAGGTCGAAAAGTTTACTGCAATTCATTGCACACTGTTTTTATTTATATTTTATGCAACATCCCAACTTTTTTGGAATTGGGGTTGTACCTTATGCTTAAAGGTTATAATGGAACTTTTGCCCAATGCGCCAAAAATCAAATGTCTACATAAGCTTTAAGTTTAATAGATGGGAAGCCATGTACTGTATAGCATCATGAACACAAAAACTGTGTTTCAGTGCCAATTTTAGTGTCAGGAGCCTGCAGGCAAGGGTCACATGTAACAAAATGGAAGGATGTGATGTAAAGCATGAAGACTATATGCAAAGTTGTATCTTAGCTGAGGTTCGGCATGCAGACAGGGCCTGAGGCTGTCTGACCCCAGGTTCAGGTCATTAGATCCAAACCAGTCAGAGAAAATGTAACGGAACTAATAATGACGGATCCTACTGACCCCAAGCCCTCATCCTTGCAAGCGAGAGCAAGAGAGATGACTTAGCCTTGACTCAAATGGTCAGCCGTGGAGAATGTTTGAATATACAGCCAGCTTCCTAATGAGCAGACTAATGAGGCACTGACGGGGCTTTTGTCTCTTACTGTGCTGTTGTTCAGTCGGTGATCGGCTGTGACAGAGAGGGAGAAGACCCAATGACTCAGGGAAAGACTTGCCAAAAAACTCGGTGATTTATTGAACGATAAACTTTTCTCTTCTTAATCTTGACATCATTATTCATATTAGCAACTCGCGTGATGTGAAATGTGACTCAGTCATTGAGTATGATGTATGTTAGAATCGTTCAGACAGGCGCATTGTGCTGTTGTCTCATGCAATGTAGGCATTTCCATCCCCGCTGACACTGTTATTGTGCTCTGTTGTCACAGATCTAATTATCTGTTTTCAAAGCTTTGCACTTTATGATTTTTCTCCCAGCTTATCGCTTTTTTCTGCCCCCCTCCATCCCCCTCCCTCCCACCACCCCTCCCGGTTGCGTGACTGTACCATCAAGCGTTGTCTTTACTGGTTTGGTCGTAACTAAGCATCTGCCGGGTATCTGATGCACAGCATGGGCGTTCGCAGCCACAAATCACATTCCAGCAGGACTTAAAATAAATTAGGCTCAATCTAACCCATGGAGAACACAATTTAGTATTTGCAGTGTGTTTATTTGTTTGTTTGTCTGATGTTAAACAGCAGTGATAATTAGTACCAATCGTTGCTGTGATGGTTTCATTTGGTTAACTTTTCACAGTTCAAATCACAGCCTAATAACAAAATGCAGGTTTCTTCTTTTTCTTTTCTCCGCAGCGGTCAAGGCCAGCTCACTGGGGCTCACATATTAAAACAGTCTGTAAGAATTGTCTTCTACCTCAAACACTTATTACATGTTCTTGGAGGGAAACTTTTCTCTTCGCTGTAATTGCTCACAGCTTCCGCTAACTGCGGTGTAGATGGAGAGAAGTGGTTGAGGTTTCTGACCGCTGACACTCTTGACACAGTGTGAGAGCTCTCTTAGCCTGTTAGCTGTAATCAAACGGTTGTATCAAATGCTTTTTTGTCCTGTCCAAGGCAGACGCCTGGAGACTTGAGAAACACACGTTTCTACGGTACTGTTAGCTTACATCCACATATCCTCTCTTCCATCATACTGTCCTACCACCTCCCTCCTCTTTCATGTGCCAAGAGACAGAGCTTTAGGCCAGGGCTGACAAAACGGCGTCATTATCTTAACGTTAGCGCCTGCCCACGCTCTGCCTCTCATTCATTTCACAGCTAGCCTCCTGGCCCCAGAGGGAGAGATAGATCATGTGGGCGAGAAGGAGAGAGCAATCGGAAGAGAGGTCTGTGATTCTACCCTTTCCCACTTCTTCCCTTTCTCCCTTCCCACTAGTCCCCATCTACTGCTCCCTCATGGTTTACCAAAATGCATGATGCCATTATTAGGACTCCCGCTTGCACTGAGAGAAGCAGAGAGAGGGAAAAAAAGTTGGAATGTTGCAAGAGAGAAAGGAGGTTAAACTCACGTAGGAGCTAAGTCAAAAGAGTGACTGTTGGAATGTATGAGGTGCACAAGTTTTTGAAACTAATATGGTGTGTTTGCTGTTTTTTGTGTTGCACACAGTCAGTGTAGTCATGCACCACACAGCTCAAGGTTGCTCCCATACAGAGTGACTCAAATAGGTTCATAGACAGAAACATCAAAACACAACATACTGTATTCTGCGTGAATTCTCAAAAGTGGCAAAGCTTGCCAAATGTGAATGGACACACTCGGCGAAGCGAGTCTGGTAGAGTGATTGTCACCGGAGTAAGCGTGGGCAGGGATGAGAAAGGACAGGGCACAGCAGTTGCAGCCCTTTAAATCCAGCGGTGAAGTCTGAATCATTTGCTCTTTAATGGCAATCATAACTCATTGTGCAGTTGTAATGTGTTCCACATTAACAGTGTGGGAGCTGGCTGTGGCTCATCTGTGCCTAATGCGCTATAGCTACAGGCTAAGAGCTCTCATCAAACACTGTTCAACTATCACTTCCTCCTCTTAAAGTCTTTTGTTTACTTTCTATAGTCCCCACGCCCACACTGCAACAAAACTTCTGAGACGCCTATTGCAGTGTATGGTTTCTGCGCCAACTCTCTTGAGACCATGGTTACCTATATTTAGCTATTAGAGGTTATATTTGCTCATTATTTTTTGAGAGCCGTGCACTGAAGTCTCACTTGTCAGGGAGCAGATCGCCTTCTGATGCTAATGAGGTGATCCTGTGGCCATGTCTATGGGCCATATCCCAGGAAAGTGTCAGTCTGAGTGTAAACCTTTGTGCTCTCACTCTACTGAAGCCATCTCAAGTCTAGGAATAGAAGCAGCACAGGTGAGGTTGGCAACCAGGGAGAGCTGAGAATGGGAGGCAGTGTTTGTGTCAGCAGAGTGATGGATAATGATTGATATGCCTGGATAGAGAGGCTAAAATGCACAGATTGAACCCAGACAATGAAGCCATGCAAACAAGTGCACATATACAGTAGGTATGCTTGTTGCCTGCACACAAACACTTACAAAAATGCAAGGAGTTTTGTCCAATAATCAAAAACGCCTCAGTTTAAACACATAGTACTACTGATGCACCAAACCAGAAGGACCTATGACAAAATATCATTTGACTTCTTCCACTTCACATTTTGCACTTATGTTTCATTTTAATTAGATGGTTTCCGTGCTTTGAATACAACACAGATTGCATGTACTTGTGAGGACTATAGGTTTGCCAAGGTCCACACCTTTGAATCTGCCAACTCCACTGGCATGTTGACTGATTCGTCTGGCATCATGATATGAAACAGTGGTTTCTCAGCAGAAAAAGCGATCGAGCCAATAACTGCCAAGGAAGGGACTACTTGTGAAGCTGTAGTCAAGCGTTCTCAACTGTGTGCCCGAACCAAAGAGGAGTAACAACAACAATAGCAACCAATATAGACAAGACAGACACGGCTATCAGTGTTGTTCTTGCACCAACTACTTTGAAATCCAAACAGCTCTCTCCGTTGAAGGTATGTTGACATTGCTATGCATCAGTGTCATCTTAAAATGATGTTAGATGTTGGTCTCTACTCTCTAGTGAATGGTTAGGGAAAATCAAGTCCTCCTCCTCCACAGAAATCAGTTATGCACTGGAAAGCAGAGACTCAAGTCTTGTGTGTGCAGGTGGGCAGAGACAAAGACATTTTTAAAAGTGTCTGTGTGTTCAGCTCTCAGCACCTTTTTTTAGATTCTAACTCATCTCTGAGGTTTCAAGTTTAGTTTCTCTCCTGCTTCACTGTTTGTTTTTTTCTGATATCTGCTTTATTTTACTGTTTCATGTTAGCTGTCAGCTGGATAGCTAGTCATGTTAAGTCACATGGAACCATTAATCGGTAGATATGCACACCTGCAGTCAAGCAGCACATGTATGAAAAAGGAACAAAAGAGGCGCAGTTTTCCGATGGTGCAAACAAACCTTCATGCTTTCGTGTCCATGTGGGTGTCGTGTTTACATCACTGCCGATTGATGCTGGACCCGATAAATACACGATTACTGGAGAGTCACTTGACCCGGGAGTGAATGCCGACTGTGCCCTTTGCTATTGAAGGCAAAAGCCAGATGCAGATGAAGTGGATGTTAGTGGGAGTTTTTTTTTGTCCAGTGTAGAAGGGGGCTTCAGACAATGAGACAATGTCCAACTGAAGATGGAAAGAGTGTAACGAGTTGACCATTCTGTCTGATCTCAAGCAAGACTATAGGTGGCATGCTATGACACATATACACTCAAACACATGCAAAGACACACACACACACACACACACACACACACACACACACACACACACAAGTGCATAATAAACACACTCCTCCAACCCTGACCATGTTTCACCCACACCATTACCCAGTTCAGTCCTCCCCCCAGGGTTAAAGAACCACCCCTTCACTCTCTCCATGCTTGTTTGCCCGAAGCGTGCAAGGATTAGCTAAAGCGATTATCACAAGCTTTTGCAGTTTTGTGAAGATGAATCATGGTAATGCTACACAGTGAAGCGCCTCATGCATTTCTAAACCCCTCTACTTGGTTTGTGATTTTCCAAACTCATGAGGCGCCAGTTGGCTTTGCCTCACTAAGCCAGGTGCACGTGAGTCAATTGTAGCCAATTTGGCAACTTATCACAACTAGATGTGTTTGTGCACATACTGTATGCACACACGTTTGATCACACCCTCATACAGTACGGTACAAACCCTCAGAGATGCAAAGACATATAGCAGCATGCATACAATACACCTTAATACAGTACACAAATCGCAGGACGCTTTGACAGGCTCATGTTCACAGTTGCTCTGTCACATTTCAGTCTTTTAATACTGTACAGTATTACAGCTTTGTCATATGTTTGACTCTGTTTCACTCAGTCAAATGGAGCTGTCACACACCCTATGGGGACAACCTGCCTTTGGCAATTTTTGACTTTGCTACAATGCAGTACATCACTAAAGCATGTTTGCCTAGAGGCTTTTTAACTTCTAAGTACCATATGCCTTTTCAGTATTATGAGTGCATAGTGTGCAAATGTCCAGACTAAATAGAAAATCTTATCCCAGTTAAGTTTACATTCAGCCATTTATGTAAAACTTCTATTTCCTCTGGGTCTACTTTCTCTACAGTATAGTTATTTTTCCTCTTCCTTTTTCCACTGCTCATAGTTCCAACTGCACATTAGCACCTCTCCTGCAGATGGTGTGGTCTAATTGTGCAGGCTTTTTGCCGTTCTGTAGCCTCCCTCCCTCCATGCCATCTTCCAGGCTGAACAGATGATCACGGCCTCTGGTTTCTCTCCCCGGCCCAAAAGGCTCTGGAGGATGTTCTCATTAACAGGACTTGTCAGAGCAACCTGCTAGCACTGCTAATTTATTTCCCACACACAAAACATACCATAAGCAGACCACACACACACACACGCACACACACACACACACACATTTAACTCACACTGATGTGCATGTGTATATCCCTCACACAGACACACTGAGACACACACTTGCCCTCCTCTCATAAAAGCCCACACATAGACACACATGGCCTCTCCAATAGAGCTCCAGGGCCTTCTCTTGCTAGATTGCACAACAATTAGCCACAATGAAGGTTAGTGCTGCATCTCTGACAGTCTGACAAATGATATATGTGCATTTGTTTGCAAAGCATATGTGTTTGTTTGTGTGTACCGTAGGATTTGATTTGTTTTTTTTCTTGTTGTTGTTTTGTTTTTTTAGGTAGGGGAGAGGGTGGGCTGTTACACTGCTGTCTTTGTTTGTACCTCTGGGAGCCCTTCACTGCCAGCCTCCTTCAGCCCCCAGCTTATGTGATTCTCTCTCCATGCTGTGTTTGTGTGTGTGCATGTGTGCGTTTGAGAGATTTTATGGGTGTTTGCCTGTGTTTAGGTGTTACCTGACAGCCTCGTCATATCAGTGTGCACCCTATCAACAGTTGCAGTAAAGCGTTCCTGCATTTCACACTTTCACCCACAGGAGAGATATTTGGACCATTCAACCTGTGTGTGCACACAAACACACTCATGGAGATGCACAAACACACTAAAAAACCCTCTGCCCGGTCATTCTTTGGGCTATGTACTGTTATAGTCTACAAGCCCTAAGACACATTTAGCTGACAGCTTTAAGACCCATCAGTCACTTCTCAGTCAAGGCCGCTCATTCAGCCTACAAGCAGGTTCAGTGCTGCTACACAATGAAAAAAAACATGTACTCACAAACATAATGACACACATGCCCTCAGGAAGATGTTGTTAGTAATCATCAGTGACTAATGTTTCTCCCTTAGCTTTCTCTATGACACTATACTATAGCTTACAGGTTTATATAAACACATACTAGTGTTTTAACGATACTGGAATTTATCATCTCCACACAATACCTTGAAAATGATCAATGTTTGGTTCTGTTTTTGATACCATGTGGCAAAGCTGACTCTAAAATTAGGGCATAAAATGTATTGGTTTTAAGATGGAAAGAACATAACAAGACTACAAACATGACAACGAATAGTCATCCGGAGCAAATAAGATGGGTGACAAGAAGAAGAGAACTATGTGAGTAAGTGTGAGTAAGGCAGGACCTTGTGGGTGCTGCAGTGGTGTGTGTGTGCGTGTGTGTTGTGTGTGTGTGTGTGTGTGTGTGTGTGTGTGTGTGTGCGTGTGCATGTGAACTCTCTGTTGGAGAGAAGAGAGAGCATTTGTTACTTCAGTACTGATACTGAGAAAAACTAGTATTGAAAGAATTTCAAATATTTAGAATCAATTTTTATCTATATTTCTGACAACACGTGATTATAAATGCACTCAAAGATCTAACCACACATGGGTTACCTCTGCCATGTTAAATCATAGCATACCACAATTAGAGGTATAATTTTTTTTATGACGAAGATCTAAGGGTGCCCCTATAAGTTCAATTTAGGTCAATTTATTTTATTTTTAGCCTAATATCACATATCACAATTTGCCTCAGGGAACTGAGAGGGAACTCCAAGGATTTTACACTTCAAAGTCTGTTTATGAGTCTTTGGGGAGTATGACTGCATATGTGTAAAACTTGTATGGAGCCTCTTGTGGCTCTAAAAATTACCTTGAGATCTGATAAAGTGCCTCAAGTGATGTCACGCATGATGAGTAATGTAGCCTCCAGGTTTGAAAAAGAATTAAAACGATCTCCGGTTCTGCTCAATCAATTTTGGGAATTAGAGAAAGATTGTGATTATAGTTAATAAAAATCTGACTATTAATTGCAGGTCTATGCTGGGACACAAACCCTTTCTCCTGCGTGACAGTCAGATACACTCACACCATCGCACCTCCCCGGGCTTATTTTCTCCCTCGCTACATAAAGGGCACACTAGTCCCAGCCAACTGTGAATCCACTGTGACATCATCTAGTGGTTTGTGGACTACCATTTTGAAGCCTCAATTTTGGCATTATCAGGGTTGCCATCTTGTTTTTTTTGCAACCAGAACATGCACAGTACAAGAGCATGGAGCTGGTGGGTGACATTTGGTGACTTGGGTGGGGGGTGCTCCTTCTTTTGGCTTGTGTGTTAAGCAGGAAATAGTGGCAGACTGCCTGGCCACAAAGTTTCTTGTATAACAACTATAATAACTACTAAACATGTGGGAAATAGGCAATGTAGTAACAAAATATTGATCCATGTGTGACCAACATGGTCTGAGTTTCTGAGCCCTGTGTGTTGCACTGACTCACAAATTCATTGTGAATGACTGTCAATCACAAGGCAGCCACGCTCTAAAGCACTCCCCGCTTTATCGTCTATTCCTATTTTGTAATTTACAAAATGAACATCATGCTGTATAGAAGAAACTTAAAACCAACAAGTGAGACCATAAACTCATAAGAAAACTGTTTACCAAGATTATAATGACGTGAGATATTAGGTAATTTTCTCAGTTTCTTAGTTTTTCTCAGTTGCTACCTGCTGCAAGTTTAAGGCACTTCTGCTTTGGTTTCACTTTTCAGACCCAGAAGTTTTGACCACTATTTAATATATCTGTGGTTCTATCACTGACACTTAACTGTAGGTATTGGATGTAATTTGTGAGGTGCAATATGGACGCAACTCTTTTGGATACTGTGTAGTTTGAGTTTGATTTGAGCCATTATAGGTATGTACAACTTAACCTGCAACTAGCAATGATGGATGAGATGTCAGCTCATTTGTTTTGAGTTTATAAGCTGTGCATGTACATCTATTAACTTTTCAAGTGACTGATACAGGAACAGGTCATATTTTTGAGAAAGTGGAGTTTGATCCAATTCTAACTCAGAAACGGAGAGGTCAACGCAGAGTAATGCAATTAACGCAGTGTTACAGTTTTGCAATCAATACCACTGCTCCATGTTTCCATCATTTTTTCTTGTTCTTTGAGTCGTGTCACTGATTTGGCCGTTTGTTGAACTTTCAGCATAGTTCCCATCTCAGTGAAACTTTAGACCCACTAATTGCATGGTTCAGACATCGCAGTCCACCATCAGCCCCCGGATTTCAGGGATCACAGCTATCTTTCAAGGGAAAAAAGAAGCGATATAACCTCTTACTACTGAAAAAACATGTTCCTTATCCTTCATACAGATTGTGTAATTACATGTATGTTTTTCCGCGGTTTAAAGGCTGGAGGGATTTCTCTGGTTTATGCTCTGACCCCTACAATTGGAAAAACAGAACCTTTTCTTAAAGTTTTGATGGAGAGATGTTGATTAGATTTGAGAAATACAGCCTCTATTTCCTCCAGCAGTTGGGGAAAGCAATTTTGTGCTGTTTGCTTCCTTGGGGAAGCTTGAGAAAACAATATGAAAATGATTTCTTTTTCTTTACAACAAGCATATTTGATGCTTGCAGGCAAACACTGAAATAAAGGCAAAGTTGAAGCCTTTGTTTTTTACGGCCTGTACCAAGCTACCTTTTTTTTTTTTTACTTATGTACGTAGTGCATTTTTCCTCCTGTCTTCCAGTGTGACAGAGAAAAAAGAGATGCAGTGTTTGGTGTAGTGGATCGGGACTGGGTGGTGACTGAGTGTTGTTCCAGAGGTGGTTGATAGATATAAGCGTTGGGAGAGGAAAGGGTACACATGTAAATGTGTTAACCTTGAGATAGCTGTCCTAGACAAGTGGCGCCTGAATCTTGGTTTCTCTTGAGGGTGGACTGAACAGACAAAAGTGGTGGAATAAGGTTAGCAAAATTAGAATGCATGAAAGCAAACACAAATCCTGCAGACTTTGACTTGATGCAAACTGCTGACAGCAGCAGCCCGTCTTTGAGTAATCTGTAAAGTCTCAGACAAGACGGCTATCACCCCTCCTCCCACAACACCAATAGGGCTTGGGTGCGGAACTCAGTAGTTTTAAGGGTACTCACTGAAAAATATCTTTACTTGCAAATATGGATTTATGTTAAATCTGTCGTCTGGGTGAGAGTAACTCAGAGTATGGAGAGAAAGATATAGATGCCTTTAAAATCACAGTGAATCGGGGCAAGGGCCAGCAGATTGTGGTCGCAGGTGTGGTTAAACTTTTCAAAACAGATGACACTCGTTGCAGTATTTGTAATGCTAAATGCATGCTCCAGTCAAATGCCAGGGGTGCAACGGATCACAAAACTCATGATTTGGATCGTATCTTGGGTTTGAGTCACAGATTAACTTATTTTTCAGATCAGCAAAAGAGAAAAAAAAGGTGGGTTTAGGGTTAAATTAATTTAAAAATGCATCTGGCTCTAATGAAGCAGCTTCTCTCTATCGGTAGTCACTGTCATAGTCAAGTTAAATATGATAATTCCATGGACCACAGACCAACGATCCCTTACACCACTGCCAAACACAAAATATATCTAACAGCTAAAGAGTGTACCATGTTTCACTTTCTTGGTGTATGTTAACTTAGCATTTTTACTAGCATTAGCCAACACTCAGCCACAGGTTGCGTCTGAAATTCCGAAGATTTAGTTTTTTAGCTATTTAGTGTGCTGAAAGCAGTGAGTTTTATTACTATGTCCAAAACCTTAGTATGAAACCAGAAGCACATGAATTGCACACTATTTATGGGGAAATATTACAGTGTGCAAGCACTAAGGTACTGACAACAACAACAACAAAGCAGGCAGGATGTGCTTCCTCTGAGACACAAAACAGCATTAAATGCCCTGGGCACAGACTGACAGGCAAGGTTGTGCGGATGAGTTTGGGAGGGAAGAGGGAGGTAGGGTGGTGTGTAAAATACATAAAATGTTCTAAACAAGAAAAAATGTTGAAATTAAGATTTTTTTCTGAACTGAAATTACATTTTAGTTATTAGTTAGTTATAAGTTGGTTTAGTTGTTTTTAGTGACAGAAAGAGTCTGAAAAAAAGGCACTGTTGGGTATCTTTATCAAATTCCAGATACCGGTATTGTTGTTGGTTCAAATGTGACCAGTATTCAACCCTAAACACCACCATCATCATTTCTTGTCCTCGGGAGCCCCGAGCAGTCCAGCAGACGCCAGACCGTGTTACACAAACACACACATGCTGGCCTCAGTCTCCTGCACTTCTCTGTTAAGTTCTTTAGCTCAGACTGTATCAGATGTCTTGCTGCAGGGCTTTAGTTATTGCAGAATTTGTACGTACAGTAGTGATACAAAATCTGGGCCAAGACTCCATGGAACGCCAACTTATACTGTTCGTATCAAAGCCATCATTGAATTTGTAGGTTATCGATCCAGAAAACGCACTGAACCGCAACCACCAGAGTATTTTAGTTTGTTTTTCCCCCCATAACCACAGAAAGGCAGGGTAAAAGGCCAAGTGACTGCTGTGAGGGAATAAGAGGAGCGTAGGGATATGAGCTGTGGTTTGCTGTGTAAATACCTTTTGACTGTGTTAACTGTGACTACCTATGTGTGTATGTGCGGGAGCACCAGAACAACTAAACTTGTGTCCAGCACAGACCCACTGCTGCAAAGAAAGAAAGTTGGGGAAGTTTGTGCTTACTTTCATTCTGCTGTTATTTCCTCTTCTTTTTTTCTACAAAGGGGCTTTTCTCTTCCTGGGAGAGGCTTTATTCTGCCTGATCCCTCTCTCTCTTCCACTGCCTCCTCTCCTAATCACCACTAAAGCCAGCCCTAATTGCCAAAAGACATGTTTTTTTTCTCCTTCTCTCATTCTCTCTCTTTCTTGCTGTCTCACTCTCTTTCTGTCTGTCTTCCCATTTTTCATATCTCACCACAAACACACAATGCAGAGGAGAAGAGGTGGAAAATGAATTTGTAATAAAAAACAATGCAGAATGAAGCAAATATGTGTCTTTGGTTTTGATTATAGGGACAACTGTCTTAAGCTGAAGAAACAGGAAATAGTTGGCAGTTTGACCTATGTTTTTCATGTTGGTTTTATACGTCATTGTTCGTGAAAGTACTATTTTGATCATGGTTGCAGGCATTTGTAGGTGTTTTTGCATTTATCTGTTTTTTCCTGAGTCCTGAGTCCTAAAGGCAGTAACACCCTGTGATTGTTTGGAGTCCTGAGACCAGCTCCAGCAACGGTTCAGTTCCCCTCACTGGGAGAGATGGCTGAGAATTGATGAAGGCCAATCAAGCGCTTCTGTGCATGTTTAGAGGAATACTAATCAGTCATTAGAGAGATGCTGATTAGTCAAAAACAATGCCTTTGTGGTCTTTGTGGTTGGTCTCTGTGTATATGCGTATGAACGTGCATGTGTCCTTGTCCATTATTGATTTGCATGCTTATACATTCTTGTGCATGCACGCACTCTGGCGTACTGTACTTGCATACTGCAATACAGGAGAGTCCTCAACATATATACGTACATAAAACCTTTGCACAATAAACCTTTTTCACAGCAGCCACTGTGACATGAAATAGTAGAAGCAGTAAACATAGGTGTTCCCACTGATACTAATTAAGGTTCACTTGCATTCAGGTCCAGCAGAATCAAGGTGCTGCTTCTGTGCATGTTGGCTCACTGGCTCACTGTTATCAGGACTTTAATTAGTAACACTGGTATCACCCGTGTTCATCCAACTATTTTATATCAGTATAGCTGCTGTGAAAATGGTTTATTATGAATAATATTTCCCTCTCTATCAGCCTGTAGGATACGTGATGAATTTTAGTCAAAGTTACTTCCTTCCTACTGTAATTAACATTAGGAAATCCCCTATCCACTGCGTCTTTCACCCTCCAGCAGCAATGGAAATGACAAATTGCACTTGAAATGCATCTGGGTTGCATCTTAACTTCTGCCTTAAAGTAGAATGGATATATTTACTGTACTAAATCATAAAATGACCATGATATGTCAGAGATTAATGTTTTTCTTCTACTCACATTATACATGTTAGAACTGTTGAAATCACATGAAAACACTGAGAACTATGTAGTACTGAATTCTGAAGTTTAACTAGTAGACACTTGTTCACAATTTCTGTGTTCAGGATTTTTGGCCAGACCTCAAACATGGCATGGTGGCGTGCTGAGCCCTGATCCCCCAGAACACTATATAAACCCCACAAACTGATACACGAACAACACTGCCTCCCCCTCCCCTCCCCCTAACGGTCAGTTATGATCGTACCTGAAGTGACTCTGTCAGTCCAAATCAGCCCAGCAGTTCAATTCAGCTTCACTTCATTTCCAACAATCTGACGGAGGAAAAAAGAAATACCATCTACATGTCCATGTTTTTGACGTTGATACAGTGGAGCACAGTGGACTCACTCCCAGCGGAGCGTTCCAGAGCAAAGAAAACTGCTTTTTTATATAGCCTATATAATTTTATATACTTTACATACTATATATACTAGATAATTTTATATACTTTTGCATTTTTCTAATCATTCAAATTTGACTGAGTGGTTAATAACAAGTTCTGTTGTGTGATAAACTCAGAACATACATTTATTGTTGGTTTACAGTATCTGTGGATGTGCATCTGTAGATGTTTATAACAATTAAGTTGAGCAGTATGTAAATGAAGTCTGAACTCAAACTCCAGTGTGTATTTTTGGAGCAGTGGGCTTTTGTTTTCAAGATAATGTGCTTAGCTGCCATGACAGACAAGTGACAGTTATAAACCTGATGAACTCACAGTGAAGTACTTGTCGTTGCCTAAATATAATTTTGCACTTGTCTAGCACTTGTCTAGGTTTAGTGTCCCTGCAGCCTGAAGGGAACTTGCCTAAGCTTCGAGTCTTGGGGGGATGGGTGAGGTGGGTGGGATGACTCGCTTCAACCATGGATCATATATTACATAGGGATCCATTCATTTCACGTCTACTTTTTGCATATGTGAGCACTGCTATTGATTTGTCAGTCTCAGCAGAGAGTTTGGACAACTGAAACACAAAGCTGAAAGCTGAACTCAAAGTAGGTGTATGAACAAAAATAATCCAGCCTGTTACTGGCCAACAGTGTGCATGCCAAGTTTCCAGCAGCTTTGAGATCATCCAGCCTTTTAGCGCTAGTCAACCCCCTCCCATGACTAACCAGCCATGGTTGCCACAGCAGGCCTTTGATTAGCCATTCAGCAGCGCCTCGGCTCTGACAAGAGCCAATCTAGATGGTCAGATGGGCGAATTAAGTTTTTGTAAAAATTTTACCATCACTTTTAAAATTTGGACCTTTTAATCTGAATAATGACAGATTCTTTTGTAAAGCAGTGATAAAGCCGACTTAACACTGTAACTCAAAGGTAGTTTACCTAACCCATATTAAAAACAAGTCAGCTGAACTGCATATATAATCAGGACCATGCTGTTCAAGCACAGCATCTTTGTAATTGGTGTTTAATTGTTGCTGACAGAGAGGTTTAAAATAAATGCAGACGTTTCGAGGAGATGTTTGACCTCCACACTTTCAGGAGTGCCCCCAGATTTACATAGCAGTGCAAGCTATTAGTGGCTTTGTGTTTGCCTCAAGGCCTTCCTTGTATCTAAGCCTTCTTTCATTCATCCTGTTAAAATTTAATGTAGAACGAAAGTAATAACAGATTTTCCAGCAAACCGCAAGAGGTGTTTCGGGATAAAAAAAAAAAGTTGCCAAGCACTATCTACAGGCTAATATCTCATGCTGACATTTTGGATTTTCACCCAGAGAAAGCAGAGCGGTGAAGTAAAATGTATCGGCATTCAACCAAACAAAACACAGAGTAAAGCTGCTTAATTTTACATAAGACACCACAGGCCATCCATATCCAGGACACACAACTCTACAGTCTCTTTAGAGTACACAGTCCGCTGCAGTGATACTTTGTTGCTGCATAAGCAAAGCTGGGAGAGTTTGGAGGAACAGACACTGGAAAACAATTAAGCTCTTACATGACCAAAATTTAAAACAAGGAGATATTTCCATTATTTTTTAAAAGCTAATGAGATAGCACTTTTTCTCATTCCCATTCACAATGAAAACTCAGCTTATGCCTACAAATTACCCCCCCCCCTTACAAGTTCTTTGTAACCACACAGAACCTCTTTCTGTCTCTCTCACCACTGAAGTCGAACAGTGAAACAACAAACTTTGTGAAGCTGTGATTAACATGAGCCATCACAGTTCTGTCTGTGCAAACTTAAAAGAGTTAAAAACTCTCACCTCATTAAACGTCTTGTTTGAATTTGTTGTGCCTTTGTACTTGTCAGAGATGACAGCAGCTCATTCTTTGAAATCCCAAAGTGCATGTGGACATAAAGTGCACTAAAACATAAAACAGTCAGATAATTGAAACAATGCAAGCAGGTTTGAAAAGTTGCACCGACAAAATAGCTTTGCCTTGATGCATATTTGACTGATAAGCGTTTAGTTTTGTGTACTTTAACTTCCATTTCATTTAATCAGAGGTGCAAAATACAGCATTCAGTCCTTGATGTCAGCAACTAGGTGGAATGTAAATATATAGTGGAGCAATGCCTTCCCAAGCAGGGAATGTCACACTCTTAGTATTTATGTTGTTATTTAGATCTGAGTTTCAGGAGTATGCATTGTATTTAGAAGGGAACCCCAGTTTTGTTACATGTTTTTACATGTGTTTTGTTTCATTGTGTACATTGTACAAACTAATTATGTTTTATAATGTGACAATGGTTTGTTTAAGATCTGGGTAGATTTAGGGACAGAACACACTTGTTAAAGATCACAGTTTGGGTTAAAATTAGCACTCTTGCGAGATCCTTTGCAGGTCTAGGGTTCTCCAGGTGGCTGCCTGGTGACAATCTTTCTCATTTAACAGCTAAACAGTCACTAAAATATGTTTCTTTTTTAAAAGCATTTTAAGTGAGCAATACGCGATGTAGGAACAAAACTTTGATCCATATTTGATCAGCACTGTGTAATCTGACAGTTTGATCTGAGTTTTGTGAGCAGTGTGTGTTCAGATGACACTTTTTCATGCAATTTGTGTTTGGTCTGAGACTCTGGTGCTCTACTGCAGTCTAGGGTAAATGTCATATTAAGCACCTTCAAAAGGACATATTTGGTTTAATGTATTGTCTCTGCATTCTTGTACTTTATGGTCATATCAAGGTTGAAATTTGTCCAATGTGTGTTTTGTCTCACTTTTTGTCTGTGTGTGTCTGCACACTGTCAGCGTTTTTGTACTGGGAGCTTGTCACTGCCATCATCTGTTTGTAGGTTTCTGGGAAGGATGGATGGATGAGCCAGTATCCGTGGTGGGCTTCAATGAACAAGTTCCCTGACGAGCTTCTAACATTACTTTAAACACCCTTCCATCACAAGTTTGTTCTGCCTTCATAGTCTATCAGTAGCGGACAGTGGACCTGGCTCTGTTTAGTCCATCACTGAGGGCTCAGCCCACTGTAGAGCTCCGCTCTACTCTGATTAGACTGCACACTCCCCATGGTGCCTCTGATCAGCGGCCATACTCGTCTCTCACCATCCATCTCTTCATCCCGCCCTCTGTTTCCATCCCTCTGAGCTCCATTGCTCTCCCTTTGTCGCTCTTTTGCGCCCTCTTTCTCTCCCCTCTCATTCTATCCATCTATCCATCTGTCCCGATCTCTCGGGAGGCCAGCCCAATTAACCTGTTTAAACAGCCATCTGAGCATCCCATCCATTCCAATGTGGCTGTGTGAGAGAGAGCCAGTTCACTGAGCCAGGATCCCAATGCCAGGCCCCCATCCGCTGCCCTCCCCAGCCTCCACCTCCACTTCACCTCCCATTCCTCCCTCATCATCATCTTCATCCTCCTCTTTCTACTCCCTCTTTTCTTGTCTTCCTCAGTGAGCCTGATTGTGGCAGAGATCAGGACTGGTGAGAGTGCCTTCTGTATTGTTCTAGGGCAGGGTGACATCTGATGCATTCACTGCACCATACTTTGAACAATTTAAGCGGCTGCAGCCATAAACTCTGCTGCCTCTGGGGATCTCCACTTTAGCAACTGCAATCTGCCTATGAGCTTTTAGGCCTCTCTCCTTTCTCCTCTTTGTGCTCTTTCATTCATTTCTCTGTCTCTCTGATTGCCACCTCAACACACTCTCCATTCTCTCATCAATCTCTCTGCCTTTCTTTTCCTGTCTCCCCCCTCTCCTCTCCTCTCACCTTCTTTCTGTCACTCCTCAGCTCCTCGCTCTCCCCTGACTGTATCCCTTTCTCACTTCCCTTTCAACACTTGTCACCTACTTCCTGTCAGGCTGTCCAGAGAACACCCCAAGAAGGTCACAACTCTTTTCAGCGTTGCTCTCCTCCTTGTCCTTGTCTTGTTCGAGGGAGAAGGGAACTTTAATTAGAAAAGCAGGCAAAACGTGAAGATGGGGGCTTGGCTTGTGATTTCCTCCAAGCAACACAAAGCACCATTTCATCGCCTTCCAAGCAATAGTGACGAGGAAATCATGGAATATATTCCCTCCTGGTGTGGGAACACACATGGCATGGTGGTATTTGTAACATTGCAGGGGTGTGACTGCTCACATTCACTATAAAGTGGAGAAGTGCTGGGCTGGCTGCTTGGCACACTGGGGTGTCTGTGTTATTTGCCAGATCAATGCACAACCTGGGCCCACTGCTTTAGACGACTTGTTAATGTGCAGCATTGTGCCGTTGGGCTTCATTGCTCTGTTGTTGGCCGATTTTATAATCTCTCTTATAGCAGTATCGACCCAACTGAGTGAAAGAGGAGCTATTGGAGGTTTGTGTGTGTGTGTGTGTGTGTGTGTGTGTGTGTGTGTGTGTGTGTGTGTGTGTGTGTGGGGGGGGGGGGATGTGA